>CAJQUW010000172.1:0-77950 GCA_907163375.1 Prostheceraeus crozeri | reverse complement strand
TTTTTCATGAGACGACGTTTTTACTAACTATACTTTAGAGGTAATGAGTCTTATGGCTTAGTTGATGCCTTGTAGTTGATTTCTATAATCGGTAGACTTGTGACCCTTTTCGGTAGTATTATCCATCACCGGCATATCATGTTGAGTTCAATCTTTGAAATTTTTTGAAAATATTTGCTACATCGCTTGTCTCCCCTATGTTTTTTCTGCTGATTCTACTAACTTACGTTAAGTCGAGTTATCCCTTCATAATTTCTCGTGACACACGAGTTCCGTCCCCTCTGTAGTTCTTAACCGAAGTTAAGCCGCGGGCTTGAGACCGCCGTGTAGCCACATTAGAAGGGTTGGCCCTTAAGGGCGGCCCATGGTTCATTCTCGGGATGATTGCGGAAATTATTGGGAATGGTCTCAAGCTTGCCGCTTCGTCTCCGGCTCGTTGATTGGAAGCAGGTGGGCGCTTCTCATTGATATGTGTAAAGAAAGAAGTTGTTAGTTATCATCTTGACTTCTAAGTTACTTTTTTTTTAACTTACAGGATCTTCTCCGGCCATGGTTTGAACAGGAACCCTGGTGATTGCCTCCTTATGCTCATACATGTGAAATGCAGGCATTCGATACCTTTTTTTAGGCCTGCTGTAGCACATCTCGCCTCTGCTACGTTCACAGAGAGCGGTCCTCTTGCGGGCACACCTCCTTTATATCTAGGGGAATGTTGGAGGCGACTTGATCGTCCCAATACTGTCTACTCTTCACTTGTTGGTGCAGCTCACTGATTAGTCGCCACCACCTTCCACAACTGCTTTCGCAGCCCTTCTACCTCCCTCCCTCATCTTTCTCAGCTCCTTCTCCTGACTCTCTCTCTCTCGACCAGGAGCTGTTCTTCTCTGGCCTTAATGGCGAGGTGCGAGAACCTCTCGCGATCGAGCTCTCGCCTTCTTTCTCAAGAAGACTAGTCTTGAGTCTTCTTGAGCTCCACGTCCGTGACTCGCGAGAGGTTCTGGGAACTCGCTTTAATAGAAGAAACAGTCTCTCTTCCACACTGCTAACTCATTATTGAGCTTTGTCGATGGTCATCGACCAGTGGTGGCTCATAATAAAGTTTGCGACATTGAGCCGCAATCCCTACCACTGCTCGATGACTTAGCCGACTGCACCTCGCTATCGAAGGTAGACCTTCCCCCAGCCGCCTCTAACCTTGCTATCGAGGTCGACACTCTCGACTAGGTGAGCCTTCGCCGAGCCTTTTTCCTCCTCCTCTTCCTCACTGTCGCTGCTACTGGTAGCCGACTCATCGCTAGAGGAGGATTCACTCGGCTTCGGAGAAGACTCAATCGGGGTGGGTGAGGGAGCCTTTGCTGGCTTACTGGATGAGGAGGCTCTGCTGATGCCATAGACTTGACAGCCCACTGAGTCTCCAGAGCTTTTAACTAGAATGTCTGAGCTGAAGAGACTTTAACCTCGTCTCCTCAGTCAGCTCTGGTTGACTGCAATGTCGTCCTGGTGTGCTTCGCATGCCACTCCTGTAAACGTCTCGACAAGGCGAGATGTATTATGGCTGCTGCAAAAGCAACGAATGCCCCTACCATTCGCTTATTCACACAAGAGTGTTTCCTAGAGGCATCACTGCGAAAAATCTTTGTGCAAACGCAGAGCTTGAAGGCCGTCTTGGCATTATTGTAGTTAACCATTTTTCTGAAGTGAAAAGGGGAAAACAATGATTATAAGTCCGTAAGCGTTTGATAGCAAACGATTAATTCCTAGTTTATAAAATTCCTAGTTTATGAAACTCTAAAGATTGTTCGCATTCGTTTGATAGCAAACGATTGATTCCTAGTTTATGAAACTCTAAAGCTTCTTAACAAACTTTTGTCAAAGCACTCACCGTTCGTCTCGCAACTTGAAACAGAAGCGAAGACTAGAGAAAAGACGCGGTTTATATACCCAGTGAGCACAAAGCCATGAGTCAGGGGGGGGACCTTCCTTATTTGGCCATGAGTTTGACATGACAACAGCGGTTTTACCAAATGTGGGGCATCGGCAGTCACCATGCTTTCAGTAACCAACTCCCAACGCAAAGACTGGTTACCCTATGACGCGAAAAGTTTTGACGTCAATGCCTGCAGTAACTCTCTTATTTTTACCAGTTACAATGACAAACGATAGACGTTGCCAACCGTGAGTTACTGAGGCTAGACAGATTTCACAAAGGCCTGATAGCAGAAGCCATAGCGACCTGATAGCAAGCGTTTCGGTGTTAAAACTTCCATTGACCATCATTTTTAAAATTCAACTAGTATGTCAATGAGGAGAAACAAGCTAGGCTGATGAATCCTTACAGGCATTACTCAGAGGGGATCTTATCCCGACTCCAAGCCTCGGCCCTCAATACAACCTTCCGCGGACAGAGCGTGCGCGCTCTATTTATAAGTAGTCTGTAAACATAGGTCTGATCAATAGCTATGGAAAAAATAAAGATTTATAAACCAAACAGCAAAACCCCTCCCACAGCCTTCTTTGAATCAAGTCAAATGGACTTGTAGAAGTAAAGTTACAAGCCTTTAAAGCTTTGGAGTCTTTTATGGCCTGGGGACTAAGGTCATCTCCTGACTAACCTATAAGTCTGACGCCTTAGCTGATATCAGCAATGAGATTTTCTAAGTCGGTTTCCTACGGAAACCTGATTTTGGAATTTCCGATGCTATCATCGGAGCTCGGAGAGACGATCTTGCTTTGTCAATCTTCTCGTCTTAATGAAATTTCTCATTCGGTTCCCAGCTTATATAGTTTGTGGCGATCAGCTGATGACGTAATCTCAATCATCCAAAACTTTAAACACTTCTGTCTCCGGTTCTAGTGCTCCGATTGACTTCAAATTTTGACAGTCACGTTTTTCGCTCTCACCTTTCACTAGGCCATCCCTCGACTCTCTACAATTACCAGAAGCCCAGTTGAAAAAACTCGGTCGTTTTTCAAAGTATCCGAAATCTTGGAAAATGCGCAAAAATTCAATTTTAAACAAGCTCTCATTTAGAAACGAAACCTTCCACACATCCGAAAAGATAGGATCCTAGAGAACAAAGTGCGGTCTTGCCCCTAAAAGAAACCCGATCTCTTCATTCACTTCCATTCCTGAGTGAGTCGTCATCAAAGTAGTCCACAATTTAACATTCTCACGAAAAAATCCCAAGGGTTGAGACCCGGTGTGAAGAAAATTTTCGACTTTTTCTCTCCGATTCACTTGAAACTCACCATATCGATGCAGAATTGCACGCCCGAATCTGCCCTCCGTTTTCGTGTCCGATGCTTCGTTCGCCCGCTAAAGCCATTTTCGTAAAAGTTCTAACTCTGTCGTTTTTTCGGTGATGGTCAAAAATCTTAAAGTCACTTTCACACCTCAACGAACAAACGTAGAGACACGCCGTTTCGTCCACTGAATTCGTCTCACTCTTAGTTTTCCAACGACCTATCGCACGACTTTCTATCATTCCTACAAGCCAAGAACGAAGTCTCGTCCAGAGGGGGGGTCAGCACTTTTTCTCTCCGATTCCGCTGGAAATCACCTCCCTACCCCAAGATTTCACGTAGAATCCGATCTGCCCTCCGTTTATCCATCCGAACTCTCCTTCATCCCGAAATAGGACCTTTCTCACCCCAAAACGTCAAAAACCTACCTTTTTCTAACTCTGTCGTTATTCGGAGATTCCTGCCATTTTCAAGTCATTTTCCACTCCAAACCCCGGAAAACTTGAACATATGATGCTTTCCACTGCATTTTTCTTACTCTTGGCTTTCACATGAGCTATCGCACGACTTTCTACCATCTCTAGAACCAAAGCTGGAAGGAAGTCTGACTGGAGGGGGGGGTCAGCACTTTTTCTCTCCGATTGAGCTGGAAATCATCTCTCTAACCCAAAATTTCACGTAGAATGCGAATCTGCCCTCCGTTTGTCTATCCGAGCCCTCCTTCTGCCCAAAATACAACCTTTCTCACCCCTAAACGTCCAAAACCTGTCCTTTTCTAAAGGTAAAACACTTTCCTACCCTTGCCTCACAGGAGAGCTCATCCTTCCTTCCTTCCTTCCTTCCAGAGGGGGGATGACTCATCATTTCACATTTTGCACTTGATTTTGTCATGGGATCACTACTATTGCATGTCATTTTCAAGGAAAAGGTGTCGCCTAACATAAGATCTATTTGAATAGAATCGGACTTTGTATTTGTATTGCAGTTGAAGGTTGTCACATACATTAATTTGTGGTGCAGTAAATTTGAAGAATTTAGCTTTTTATTAATAGGCTATGCTTAGGCTAGAATTGACAACGATGTGATTTCTATTCATTTGATTTACGCACCTGTACTCATGCATGACGGTAGTAGCTGTTGTCCGATGAGCATGGAACAGTTATCAATCGAAAGTTATGAGATCTTTAGATGGGCCTACACAAAACCTAATTTAGACTTATCAAAACGTGAAGCATTGAGTATCGGGGTAAAAGGATGGAATATAATGCCCAAAAGTGCCCTTTAGATCGTTGCAGCACCTGCCCTAAAGTCGTGCCGGCGTCCTGAAAATTCTTTCTTGTTCCGCCTTGTGTCCGCGACGGATTATGAGATAGTCCAATTTTTTCTTGTTCTGATATTAGTTCCGGAGCGTGTCCGCCACGGATCCACACTTAGAAGATCGTCGACTTACTCCCTCTCCTCACTCCCTCATGAAAATGTTTCTGAGTTCGAAAATCATGGTTTTGGGAAATCGACTTTTGGGTGGGAAAAAATTAGAAAAATTTCTCGACTGATCCCCACTCGTGAACAAAGTTGTCCAAGGAATGGTCCAGACCGGCAGAAAGTGGGACAAATCGCATATATTCTGAATTCTCTCACCGAGACGCATTCAACGGTATCACTACCGAGGCGCAATTACATACTTAGGATTTCTCGCTCCTCATCCGCCGATGCGTCTCCTCGCACTTTGGATGAAAATTATATAAATTGACCCATTTTCAAACACAACATCTGTGTTCTGCCGTTCTCCGTTGCACCTCTATCATCTTCACCGACATGAATGTGTCTTTGTGCCATTGTTTGACATGTTTGAAGGTTACGCTCATACATACAGATCCACAAGCAATTTTGGAAGATGAGGATGGTGAATGGCCATGGAGTAAGTATATTGTAGCTAGAGTGTTGATTCAAAAGTATCGGTATACAGTGAAAATTTTCATATGAAAAGATTCACTTTTTTGCGGAGATTACGTTCCTGCGTTCCAAAAAATTATTTGAGCAGTTTTGAAAAACCTAAACTTTTGCAAATTTGTATACTACCGACTACTTCGGGTTTTCCTCATTTTATTTTGTTATGACAAAATTTCCAATACACTCACGATTCTCAGGTACCCTAAAGAATTTAGAGTTTCTTAAAATTTCTAAATCATAGCTTATGCATCTAACCTATAAATGTATTCAACCAGGTGTGCATGAATGATTCGATGTTAATAGTTATACCCACAGAATTACAGTAGACCGGTCGTCTCTGCTTCTGTTTGACTAGAAAGGAAACATGGGAACATGTAACGTTAATAAAATGGCACAATCTGCTGACATATTACCATACCAATCGAACAATAAGCAGACAGTTCGATGTTAAATACGCCAAATTGTGCGAAGCTTCAGTGACTGTTATCAACCGGATCACGCAACAAAGAGACACAGTCGATGTCAAGTTCTACAGAGAAGTTTGTGAACGTTTTTTCGTGCGCCTGCTAACATTTTAAATAATCGGAGGGCCCAAAATTATCGAGAAAATCTTTGCGCAATGATCTGAATTCTTCGAAGCTGAATGAGTCGTGGCGATCGGAGAATTTTGAAGGAATTCACAGCAATCCGCAAGCGGTGCACGACTATTTTTCCTATCTCTGCAAGGTATTGAAAATTTCTTTTTGCCCACTTAGTAAGTTCCTGCATGTGCCATCTGTTTGAATCAGTTTGCACTTCTAGCAAAGTGATGCGCTTAAACAATCTAATTATGTGATTATACCATTCACTTTGCTATCACCAGTCCCTAGCAGTACTAAAAAATGCCTGAATTTATCAAATTCCACGCTAAATGCTATCTCTTCAACACGCATTTAAAATATTTTAATTCTGGTCTCTCATTGGTTGAGACGATCGCTATTGTTCTCATATCAATGTCTTTATGCACCTTTATGATGATTGCAGCCTGCGCACGTATTGTCAAATTTTACCAGGTGGCTACAATAGGGACGATATCTGCATATTCTTTCCATTGATGATCTCTCTTTCATATTATAGTAATATTTATTACTAATTATGGTTATCAAAATACATTTCTTGAAACAATATTGTCTCCATGCATCTAAGTTTACTACGCATAGATTTCATACTCCTTCTAACATTGACAACTACAGGGTGTTCAGTAAAAAACCAGGAAATTTCAAGAGTATGATTTGTGTATTACAAAAACAATAATGAAGACTATCAATAATGTTCAAAATGAGAACCACTGACTCTGACACAGCGCTTCAAACGTTGTATCCATGCAGAAGTGGCTGAGTGAATGGTTCTATCGGGTATTCTATTCCACGCTTCTGTCAAAACATTTTTCAGCATTTCAATGTCCGTTATCTGTCCACGCTGTCGCTGAAGATGAGACAATAAAATAATCCACATACAGAAGTCCATGACGTTTAAATCTGGGCTTTTTGAAGGCCAATCACTTGGTTCAATAAAATCATGTGTGCTTTCTCTAAGCCAATTAATTGTTGCGAATTCTGTGTGGAGCTTTGCGCCATCTTGTTGTCACGTCCATGGTTCATTTTGCATTGCGATTGATATCTTCGACAACCCCAGGGCACATTTCTCGATGAACGTCCTGATTTACTGTCTTCCTCTTCTTCTTTTTTGAATTTGGGATGTGGTCTTGGCCAGCTTCAATAAAGTAAAGATTTGACTTCCCGAACCAGGAAACCGCAGCATAACAAAGTATCGACTATTGCTGAGTGTCGATTTCTGCCAAAGTATCGTTATCATCGATGTCAGTCTTTACGTTCACTGCTCTGTAGATGCGCTCATTCTGCGAATTTAGTGGGGCGTTGAGCATGAAACTTGCTGCGTCAAGGAACCAAACCGACTTCCACGAATCTCCTGGTTGAAACTTATCGATCATAGGCATTTTCAAGTCTTCTTTCTTTATGAGCATCTTTTAGGTTGTTACACTTGATTCTTCGATAGCATTTTAGCGATGACATTTTGAGAATTTTGTCATTCACAGTCCCTAATGACATATTCAGTTGGTGTGATATTTCCCTTTGGCGTAACTGACGTGACATCCAAATCCAAAACAGCAGTCCGTGCATTGTTGTCAAATTTTGTGGCAGTACCTGTTCCACGCTTGCGATGGGCTGCATTGCCTTCTTCTTTTATTCGCTTAGCCACAAGGGTGAACTGATTTTTTGTAATTGTGCTGAGGAAGTTCGGCTGAATTTCGCCGCATTTACCAAGGCCCCAAGTGGGATGCTCAGTTTTAAATAGCATGATCACTTGACGCTGGAAATCAGTTAACTGAGGCATTTGCAAAATATAATGAAATTGATGGTACTGGAATGTTCTTCTTATTTCGTACTACGAAACAATACAAATCAACCAATCATATAAAAGCTATAAACAACCAATTACAATTCTTGGGATTTCCAGTCACAATTCTTCGAAATCGCAATTACAATTTTTGGAATTCCCAGATATTACAAACTATGCAAGCATAAATTTGGAATTTCCTGCTCTTATACCGAACACCCTGTAGTTTGGATTGTATTTATAGAAAACTAAGGATCTGCAGTGCATAATGTACAAAATATTATAAAGCGTGTGGCCTTTCCCTAGAACAATGTTTATTTGCCGTCATACTTTTGATTACTATGGATTTTTTGGGTGAAATACCAACAAACTTCTTAAAAATGTCAATTTTTCATTTCTCAATTGCAATATCTATGACAAAGAATCAGAGGTTGAGTAAAATTCAAGTCTTCATCAGAATCAGATTAAGCCAAGTGTGTATTTAGTTAAAATCAAAGCATATTGGTGAGCGCGATTTGAAGTTATACGGACTTGAATATAAATTACCGGTAATTTACCGATAAATTACCAGTAAATTACCGGTAAGGTAACTTAAAATAAATTACTGGTAATTTTCAAACACTACTACCGACATGAGCACGATAAGTAGTACGAAGCATGTACTACTTTACAAGTAGTATAGGGCATGTTGGATATGAAAAGGAATGAATATTTGCTAACAAGCTTTAGCTGATTATCACACATTAGACATGGAAACACTCTATGTGGCCGAGTTGTCATCTATCCCACTCTCATTCTTTTTGTGTTGAGTGTTTAGCAAGAATGCAGAGTGTACCTGGTTTAAAAGTCTTAGGTTTGACTCGACCAAGATATGAACCAAGGTCTCCTGTACGCAGAGCAAACACTCTACTACAAGGCCACAGCGCCAGTGATGTGTACTATTTGATTACGTAGTAAAATCGCCAAAATTAAGTGAAAACATCAAATACTGAATCATGTGACTCACTTTAACTTTTATATTGAAGTTCATGATCTGAACTCAATCATGATTCAAATTTCATGCCATTCTAATTAATAGTTTCTTTTCTGCAAAAGAAAATGTACGAAAATTGCCAGGTGCTTCAAAATCTATAGATATTTCTTGAATTTTACCATGGTATTCCAATGGGAATCCTTTAACCTTACCTATAACCGAAAGGGACTGGTTGTGACACTCAAGGATTTGATTTTTGTATTCAGAGTTTCAAGATCTACAAATCCTTGCTATTAAGCCCTTTGTGCGAAAATTTAGGAGGAAAGTGTCAGTAAGTGACTACAGTAATGACTACTTCACTCCCGTCCTAAGTGAATCTTTGCACAGTAAAATCCATCATCGCGAAATTCGAAGCTACCGGATCCGTTGGACATACTGCTGGTGCGGGAAGACCTGCGTCAGTGTCGACAGAGGAGAACCAAGATCTCCTTGCTGCAAGAACCAATTCCTGCAAGTCCAAGCACGTCTGATCGTAGAATGAGTGCTGAGCACGGACTTTCAGTTGCCTCAACATGGTGTATTTTACATCAGCTTGATTTCAAACCATACAAATCAATGAAAGTATACGAATTAATGGAAGATGATATGGAACGAAGACTGCAGTTTTGTGAACTCTTCAATAGCCAGTGTCGTGATAATACCAACTTTCTGGATTCCATAATTTGGAAAGACGAAGCAAGGTTTTGCTTGAGTAATGGATAAAAGACCGTTCCAGGACACCATAAAATCAAAAAATAGTACTTTTAAAAACGACATAAATTTATGAATTTAGACCCTTTTTCAGGTTTTTAAGACCTAAATTCATGAATTTGGTTCATTCAAAAAGTACCATTTTTTTCAAAAATGGTACTTTTAAAAACAACATAAATTCATGAATTTGAACCCTTTTTCAGGTTATGAAGACCTAAATTCATAAATCGGCTAAAGCCAGAGGAGCTTCGCTCCGATTTGGGCGTTTTTAAAAATATACAATTTTCAAATTTTTCAAAATCTCAAATTTGTGATTATGACATTTTTCATTGCTTAAATCATGACCGTTCCAGGACACCGAAAATCATAAAAGTTAAGAATCTCAAATTTGTGATTATGACATTTTTCATTGCTTAAATCATGACCGTTCTAGGACACCGAAAATTATAAAAGTTAAGAATCTCAAATTTGTGATTATGTCATTTTTCACCCCCCGCCAAAATCATGACCGTTCTAGGACACCGAAAACCCGGACACCGAAAAAATCATAAAAGTTGAGAATTTCAAATTCATGAATTTTATCCATCTTTCAGGTTTTTAAAATATATCATGTGACTAAAAATATTTCTTTAAAAATGGAAGAAACAAAAGTGGAAGGAACTTCAGAAATGGATGAAACCGCAAGAATATATCCTTCGTTATCTCAATTAAAAATAAGTGAAATGGTTCTCAATTATTATTAAGATTAGAGCACTATGATAAATTAAGAAGACGCAATTATTACTTAGTCATTCTTCGTTATTGTATGCTCAACATTATTTAAAGTACTAATTGTGTGAACTAGAAGATCATTGTAACTCATAAACTCAAAATTATTCAATGAACCCGTACACTGCCTGATAATTGAAGAGAGACAGAGATTGAAGAGAGAGACAGAGATTGAAGAGAGAGAAACGTCTAGCAGCTTTCCCCTAAAATTATCATGCTATATCTTGTCATTTCAATTTACCCATCGGTAAACTTTTGACATTTCAACTTACGCGTGCGTAAAGTTTTGACATTTCAATTTACCCCTACGTAAATTATTTTCAGAATCTGTTTTCAAAATCTATTTTCAAAATCCATTTGCAAAGTCTATTTTCAAATTCAGTTTTAGAAATCGATTTGCAAAATTCATTTAGCGTTTGCCAAACACATACGGGTAGTAAAGTACTTCCCATTGTGAAGACATGAATAGATTAAGCACATAAGAGTGCATTGACAATAAAAGCAAATGAGAATAAAATTCTTCTTCTAAATTTAGAACGCATAGACGGCGAAATGCGGGATAGTTGTTATGACAATTTTAAACAATCATTTTAACGATGAAACATATTTTACAAATGAAGTTCATGAAGAAAATTGAAATATATAAAACAATATAGATTAGAATCGGCTAAAGCCAGAGGAGCTTCGCTCCGATAATTATAATATAATCATTTCAAAATCGAATAAGTAGTAAGGAAAGACATCATTAGAGAACAGTTTTAAATCAATACCCCCTCCCTTCTGTCTTCTAGGGGTCCCTTAAGAAATTTTTTTATTATAAAATGAGCAACATAAATGAGTTTTTTAAATTATATGGAACGCAAACTACGACAAATTTCGACCTAAAGAAAATCGCAAATCAATTAGGAATAAAGAATTTTCATGTTCTAATGAGAAACGAATTACAATTCCTAAAAAATAGGTCATCAGGAACCTTCAGTTCCCGGAATAAAGTTCCATCAATAATTGTAAATTTCATAACGAATCTTCACACTTCAGACCAAAACGGCGTACATTGGTCAGCAGGTATCTTTAGTAAAAACGGAGATAATTATTATTTTGACTCATACGGGCTTCCACCTACAAATGAAGTAAAAGAATTACTTGGAACGGGAACATACAATACGTTTCAAATTCAAAAACCGGGAACAACTTATTGTGGACAATTATGTCTTTATGTTTTATTTAAATTACAAAAAGGAGTACCATTTCTAGATATTATGTTAGAGTTAAACAATCTATAACTCAAGCGAAGCTAGCTAAAGCGCCACCTAGAGGTTAAAGCTCTGTTTTCTGTAATTCATTTTGATAAAAACGGCCTCTGATATCCTCATTATCTAAATCTTTAATTTCATAAGTAATCGGATAACTTTGATTTATTTTAGAAATTTCAAATATCTCTTTCGTCCAATAGCCAACAAAGCCTTTTTCAAATTTATTCTTATACTTAAATATTCTAACTCTATCTCCAATTTTAAATTTCGGCTTAAGTTTCTGCAAATTCGGATTACTCTCATTCGAATAATTATTCTCGAATATTTTCTTTCGTATTAAATCAGGGTCGTCAGAAGCATTCTTTGGAGTTTCTTCAATACCAGAATGAACTTTATTATTGTACTCTTCTACAATTCCTGGTAATATCTTCAACCATTTCTGATCTCCTTGCTGAGTAAATTTCTTGAAAATTTTATTTTTTAACGTCCGATTGAATCTTTCTATCACTACGGCCTTCCCAGCGTTTTCAGTTGAATAAACTGAGCCTTGGCGATGACTTTCGTCTGTTTCAAATAGTGGCTGAACGTTTCGGTTATAAAATTCCGACCCTTTATCAACAAACAATTTCCTTGGCTTTCTATTACTTTCTTTAAAGATTTCTTCAAACGCATATTTAACTGAAAGACCACTTTTATTTTTTAAAGGCTTTACCCAAGCATATCGTGTATATAAATCTATAACGGTCAATGCGTATTTGTAGTCCCTTTCATTCGGCATATGAATAAGATCAGCACTCCAAATATCATCTTTATTAAATACTTTTACTTTTAATAAATATTTAGGCCTTCTGTATTCTTTATGAATTTCAGATGCATAAACGTCTGAATTATGATTTTCATTTAAACCCTGGCCGAATAATATTTTAGCTTGTAAAGCTTTCTTAACAAACATTCTTTCAATTTTTTCTCTAAATGTAGGATTCTGAATACTATCTAATTCTTGAATCATCTTCTTATCAGCTGCATGACGAGAACTTAGATCATGATTTCGATAAGCTAAATCATGCCTGTAAGCGGCGGCATCTACTCTGTTTATTGGTTCTTCACCTGGCTTTGGATTATTATTCTCATCTAGTCTTATATCTAATCGAGTTCCTGGACCGGTATATGAATGACCAGGAAGATGTTTTTCTTTCGAATATTTACTCCAAATAAATCCAGGAAAGTTTTCTAATGTTTTTTGTATATCACCACCGAAGTGGTATGGAACTTTGTTCTTGTCACCTCCAATATGCTGACAATTTGAGTTTTCATTTTTGTTTAATAGATAATTCAATAAATCTAAATTAGAAATTTTTAATTTAATTAAATTTTCGGAATTTTTAGTATTCATTTTAAAAGATAAAATAAAATAATTGTTTTATCGAAAAGAACCAAAGGTCCTGAGGTTATTACCTTATCATACTAGGACTTAGATATATTCCAGAACCATCTTTAGTTTCTTTAATTTCAATTAAATCATCAACATTGTGGAGAATATTTTTAAGAACTCGTTTTCCTTCATCAACTAATTTTAATTTACTAATAAAATTATCTACTACTCCTTTTCCTTCGGGCGAAGCCCTGGAAGACATCTCTGTTGTCCCTTCACCCCTAGCAACTTTCTCTAACTCTCTGTTATGACGTTTTTGTTCTTCTAATGCTGCCTTCTCTGATTTATTTTTATTTACTGCTTGGACAATACCAGCTGTCCCACCTGCAACACTTCATGCTGCTGCTATGCCTCCTATTATTAGTGGAATTAATGGGAGAATCCCACCATTCTTTTCTTCTTGTAATTGAATATTTTCTATCATTGGTTTACTTATGTAATACTTTTTTTTGTTAATCGTAATAGTTTTAGGGGTATTTTTGTCAACAATATTACGTAATTTTAATTCAACAGTTTTATTATTAATATTACTTTTCGCTTGCGACATTTTTAATAAAAAAATTTAAGTTAAGATTTTAAAGTTATCAAAAAATTTAAATCTATTCTAGTTATGAAAAATTTTAAGTTAAGAAATTTTAAGTTAACAAAAATTTTAATCTATTCTAGTTATGAATAAATTATAAGTTAACAAAAAAAATTTAAATCTATTCTAGTTATGAAAAATTTTTAGTTAAGAATTTTTAAGTTAACAAAAAATTTTAATCTATTCTAGTTATGAAAAAAATTTTAATTAACCTATCTGAGCGAAGCTCCTCTGGCTTTAGCCGATCGGACCAAGGGTCCTCAGGTTATTAACCAATCCTAGCCATTTTTCCATTAAGAATTTCAATAGAATATTTTGCATCTTCTAGCAATAAACCATAAGCCATCAATGAAGTTGTGGAATCTTTCTTTTCAATATTAATTGTTACATCACAACCATTTTTAATAATATCTTCAGATTGTGCACTTAAATCGAAACAGAAAATTGGATATAAATGTCTCCAATCTCCAGGAGTTAATTGTGGTTCAACTCCAAATTCTATACAAAGATTTCTATAAGAATCATATCCTTCCATAAATTGATTATTGGTATCATCGAATCTTAATGGATCAATTGGATATCGAGTTTGATTTAATGAAACTTGTAAACTTCGAATTGTATTAATATGAAAAATATTATTGTTCTTATCAAAACTTGGAGAATTATTTCTTTGAAATGTTAGTAATAAATATCTTGGAGTATTCGCAGTTCTAGTAAAATGCCAGTTAAATCTTTGTTCGGAAAAAGTTACTGAACTAGCAGTTCTCTTTAGAAAATTAACTGGAATTGGTTTGTTAGTATTTAATCTTTTTGCAATAGCTGTTTCAACCTCTAAACTAGGAGTAATATGCTTAATCCACCATTCAAGTCTATCAATTTTTAAATATGCTTTTTTCCCAGTCTTACCAAAAAAGATTAATTCATTATTTGCTGTACGATGAATTATTAATTTAAATTTTAATTGATATGATATTTTATCATAATCTAAATAACCGAATAATGGAGACAATGACCAATTTACTGTCTGTTTACTTTTTTTGTTAAATTCACGTCTTTCTTTATATGCATCATTATTTGTTTTATTTAAATGTTTTGCAATATTTTCTACATCTTTCGCAATTCCTGCGGCATCTGTTCCAGCGTGAGTTAAATCATCAATAATTATAACATCATTAGTATCAGGAAACCAACCTTCGATTTCATGCTTTTTATTATTTTCACCAATTGTTATAAATCTAAGCATTGTATCAATTACACCTGGGGAATCACTTATTGTTTCTATATTTTGAGTTGCAACATCTAAACGCATTTGTGTAAATAAACTTGGGAAAAAATTATTCTCTAGTGTAATATTATCGGTATCTGGTAATGGTGTTGTAAAATTAGCATCACTATATAAAGAATATTGACAGTGTAAAAATGAATCAGGTAAATATAAATAACTCTGCTGATTATCAACTTCAAAGATTAAATCTCCTCCAGTATTTACTCTACTGGAAGATCCGGGATTCATAGCAATTCTTATATAGTCATTCTTTTTTTGATTGTAACTGGTGAACGGAGGATCATCTAATCTAAATTTATTTTCGATAAGCGAAGACATTTTTATAAGAAATAATTTGACTTTTTGTTTTTCTCACAGATAGAAAAAAAAAATTTTACTAAAATATAATTTTTAGAATTTTGCTAGACCAGCTCCGCTACAGCTTTGTTGGTTAGACAGAAGGTTGCTGCTCACGCCATTACCTCTTATTTCTTCAATTGTTTTTTCATTATGTTTACTATCAGACGGAGCTCCGCTCCTCAAGGTTTCCCCAACAGCTATGTTAGCAATTTTGTTTTTTGTTTCATCTGAAAGTTTTTTTAATTTTTTTAGTTCTTCAGAATCATTCTTGAGTTTACGAATAGCTTCTAGTTGTTTTAATTCGTTTTGTGATTTAACAGCATTTGATATTGCACTAGCTGTACTACCTATAGCAGCTGCTCCTTTTGCAGCAGATGTAATCAAATCTTTATTATTTTTAATTAAGTTAACGATACTACCAATACCAGAAAAGATGCCATCCCCTTCTTTTTGGACGGCACCTGCGGTGCCTAGGAACTTTTGTGTTCCGACAGTTTCTACACTGTCATAATGATAAACAGGATTCATACGTGGTTCATGAGAAATTTTTTGATTTGAAGCAAATTGTTTAAGATTGTGTTTATAAATTATAGGCATTTTTTAGTAATAAATTTGACTTTTTGGGAAAAATATAAATACGGGCGAAGCGCGAAGCGCGAAGCCCTGGAAGACATCTCCGTTGACCCATGAACCGATGTCCATTATAAAAAAATGTTTATTTTTTGTTCTTAACTTTTACAGATTGCGTTTTTGGTTTAACTTTATCAGGAACCAAACCTGCATCAATCATTCTTTTTATTCTATGATTTTCTTTCATAATATTTCTTTCTTTTATTAACTCTTCTAATTGTTTAATTCTTTTAAAATTATTAGCTCTAATTTTATCCATTTTTAAAATTATATACTTTTATATACTTTTATATATTTATACTTTTAAATTTTTTAAAAAATTATATTTATACTTTTGTATTTTTAAAATTATATTTATATTTTTTATGATACTTATTTTTTGTAGGTAAAAAATATTTAAGTTAATATTTACAATACTCGTTTAAGATTTACGTTTGTGAATGGACAACAACTTCGAGATAACTTTATTAATTGACTGTTGCACTTTATCTATTGCGTCAAGTAGCGTGTGATGTACTTTAATTTCTCTTCTATTAACTTGCATTTTCTGCTGATTAATCTTCAATGCCGTTTTAAGAGCATTTAACTTAATTTTAAGAACATCTAATTGTCTTTTAACAGCATCTAACTGTTCTTTATTTTCTTTAGAGTTTTCTTGTAAATTTTTCTTTAATTCATTTTCTAAATTGATTTTAAGAGTTTTCATTTTATCAACTTTTTCATTAAGTGAGTTTACTTCATTTATTATTCTATTCATCTTTTTCATTTGTTGAGTAATTTTAGAACTCAATTCATCAACACTTTTTTGGAATGTAGTTTGCAACTGCTTTAAATTTCTTTTAATTCTTTCAGGTAGTTTTTCTATTTCATCTTCTAATTGTTCTTTTAACATTTTTATCTGATGTTTATTTTTAATGACTGCAGATTTTAAATTTAAAGAAAGTAATATTAAAATTTTTGATTGTTCTGAAATCTTTTTAAAAAGTTTTGCTATATCTGCTTCTAGCTCTCTATCCTTTTTATCAAGTTTTGATAATTTTTCGTTTAATGATTTGTCATTAAGTTTAAGCAACTTTAATTCGTTCATCAGCGGAACCAAAACATCGTTTATATATTTTTCTTTTAATTCATTGATTTGCGTATCAACATATTGTTTATTTGTTAACTCTGTATTTTGTTGCGGAAGAATAGAAAGATGTAATGGTCCAGATAAAACGTCTCCAGTTTTCATGATATAATTTTCTATCTCTATTTCTAATTCACGATTATTCGGGATATATGCACCTCCACCAACATTTGGTAACATCATTTTTAAACAATAAAAAAAAACGAAATTTTTTCTGATTATAAAAAATACATAAATTATAAAAATACATAAATTATAAAAATACATAAATTAAAAAAATTCATAAATTATAAAAATACATAAATTATAAAAATACATAAATTATAAAAAGACATAAATTATAAAAAATAAAATTTTTCCTAATAAAAATAAAAAAAATGGAAATGACTCAAATTTGTCAAGTTTGCAATATGCGTTTTTTAAATCAAACACTATTATATTCTCATATGAAAAACACACCATGTGGTATGCATATGAATCAATTACAACCTAATAATATACAACCTAATAATATTCAGAATAATATTCAACCTAATAATAGTATTCAGTATAATAATATTCAATCAGAGCAACCATTACAAAGATTAAAGCATTTATTTATTTCAGATAAAGAACAAAATCTTTATACTGCTAGAATAAATACACCTAGGCAAAATACTGCTAGAATAAATACACCTAGGCAAAATACACCTACGCAAAATAATAATAATTATTTAGTACAAAATAATAATGTAGCAGAAAATAATCCTTTTGTTCAAAATAATCCTTTTGTTCAAAATAATAATGTAGCACAAAATAATTATATTGATAAAAATCAATTTGTTGAAAGTAATAACAAAAAAATATGTTCCGGATGTAATAAAAATATAACATCAAAAAATTTTGCACGTCATTTAAAATTATGCGAACAAACAGAAGAGGTTAAAAAAGAAAAAAAAGATAAATTAAAAGATCAGTTATGTCGTAATTGTAATAAATATTTTACAAATCAAGGAATTACTAATCATTATAATTCTTGTATAAGTTCTACAAGACAATGTACAAGTTGTCAAATTACTAAACCTAAGACAGAGTTTTATGATAGTAAATATCAGTGTAAGGATTGTTTAAAAGAAAAAGTTAAATGTAGAGGTTGTCAAAAAATTATATTAAAGAAAAATTTTCAGCGACATGTAACACTATGTCCAAAACTTAATCAACATAATAATCAACATAATAATAATTTATGTCAAAATAATAATTTATGTCAAAATAATAATTTATATTAGTATTTCAACTAAAATAGTTGTATTTCAACTAAAATAGTTGTATTTCAACTAAAATAGTTGTATTTCAACTAAAATAGTTGTATTTCAACTAAAATAGTTGTATTTCAACTAAAATAGTTGTATTTCAACTAAAATAATCTTATATATATTAAAATATTATTTTTTATAAAGAATAAAATATTATTTTATTAAAATATTCTTAAGCATTCCGGAAGAGAGGAGAGGTTCGGAACATACTTCTTTTGAGTATAGGAACAAAAAGTCCGACACATTCCGGAGGTTCTACAGAGGTTAAAAACACTCATAAGAGTGTAAGAATGCTAGTCCGGAATCAACAAATAATAACTCCTAAATTTTTTATTTAAAAAATAATAAATGAATAAAAGCGAAAATTTGGAAGATTTATATTCACCGGTTATAATTAAAAGTGATAAAAGTAATAAAAGTAATAAAAGTAATCTAAGTCGTCATAAATCTCTTAATGCAATAAACGAAATAATAAATAATTATATGAATAGCACTGAGTTTCAAGATACACTAACCCCTCAAGATCCGAATCTAAAAGATATTAATAATATTGTAGATAATCCTATATATAATACTAGATATAATAATAATAATATAGATAAAAATATATATAATAATATAGATAAAAAAATATATAATAATATAGATAAAAATACATATAATAAAAGATATTTAGAGACACTACCCCCTAATTCATCTCTTAATAAAAAAATACCACAATCAGATCTTACACGTCTTTGGAATTTTTTAAAATTTCATTGTATAAAAATATTGTTAGCATGTATTTTAATATTTTTTATTTATCATCTTGTTATATGTATTGGAAATCAATGGGGTTACTTTCTAACAGAGGAACAAAAGAGAATAATTTTTTATAATCAAGAAAAAAAAACTTTTGAAGGATGGAAGACTGAGGAGGATAAGATTAAGGATAAAACTAATAATAAACAAGGTAAAATGTATCAAGAAAATTTACATTTCATTGTTTACGGTAAAACTGGAAGTGGTAAGACTACGTTTATTAAAAAATATATAAACCAATATTATAAGGACGAAACAAAAGTACATATTTTTTGTATGCATACTTCTGAATGGCCAACTTTTACAAACGTCTATAATGATAAACAATTAGATGAGTTACAAGATATGGAAAGTTTTGCTGGTACACCTGAAAATAAATCTTTATTAATTTTAGATGATGTTGCAAGTTTATCAAAACAAAAAAATATGTCAGAAATATTTACAAAAGGAAGACATCAAAATATTCAAATAGTTGTATTAGCTCATAAAGCTTGTGATGTAGATAATAAGATTAGAGAAAACATTCAAACATTTTTTACAACTACACAAAATAATGCAGCATTCTTTAATGATATTAATAAAAATTATAAAATGAATATGCCTTTATCATATTATACACATCATAAATATGGAATAATACGTGTTGACACCATAAGTGAACATATGCAAGTATATGATAAAGATTTAAATATATTAGTAGATACCGAACATGAAATCTATAATAACTCTCAAGATTTTGATATTAGAATGTATGCAAATACAAAACATTTATCAAATCAAGTTATAGAACAAATAATTATCTTTTTAGAATCCGAAGCAAAAGTACCACTAAAAATTATTCCTGATACATTTTATTTTTATTTTGATCATTATTTAAATGCAAAATTTGGTATACCAATACCAAAAAGATTACAAGATAATGAAACATTAAACTATTTAAAAATTGCAATAAATGATGTTAGAAACGGATTAAGAAAAGCAACCCCAATAATATCTGATGTTAAATCTACATTTTCTGATGCTAAATCTACATTTGATGAAGCCAAAAAAACATATAATGATATAAAACCATTAATAAATGGTGTAAGTGAAATACTTAATAATTAAACAAATTTATCATAATCAAACCGAAGGTACTAGGGCTTCGCACGATTTTGCAGATATATTAGTATTTTTTTCTCTAAAAATTAAAACATAAATTTTTTTTAAAAAAAAAAATTTCTCAAATTTTCTCTAAAAAAATAAAAAAATGGAAAAATTTTATTGCAACTTATGTAAAAAAAAGTTGCAAACAAAAAGAAGTTATCAATCTCATCTACAAAGTAAAATGCATTTACAAAATGTAGAACGAGTTGATGATGGAAATATATTAAAATTAAATAGTTATAAAAACTATCTAGAAACATTGCCTACTGATATAAAAGTTAAAAAAATGTTTGATGATTATTCACATTCGGAATATAAAAAATTTTTTAATAGTGAAGATGAAGCCGTAACAGATATAAAATATTTATTTAGCGATACTGATGAATTTAACGAAATAGATGAATTTGATGAAGCTGAACGAACCGATGAAGCCTTAGCAAATATAAAATATTTATTTAATCAGTCTTTTGAACATAATGAAACCGATAAAACTTTTTCTGATATTCTAACCAACTTTTATAATATATTTAAGAAATCTTTCAAATGTTATATGAATGTAGAAGTACTTTATACAAAAAATGGACCTGATGGAATTCCTGAAGAAATAATACAAGGACATTTTACAAATTCACAAGAAATACATAATGTAAATGATATACAACCCATATTTGAATCGATGATACTTAAATTAGAAAATTGTATAATTGAAGCCCAGTTACGTGAATCTGGTTGGAGATTTGTTAAAATAATATCTAAGAAAATAGTAATTGATAAATATAAAAATAATACTGGTGGTAGTTATGTTCCTTTGCCTTTCAGTTCACCACAAATAATCAACATAAAAAATGAAGATGATTATTGTTTTCTGTGGAGTATTATAGCACATTTACATCCTGCAAAATATCACAAAGAAAGACTAAGTCATTACAATAAAGAAGAATACATAAGTGAATTTGATCTTTCTGATGGCTTAGATGAATTTCCATATGATTATAATAGGTTACTAAAGTTTCATAAAAAGAATAAAAATTTAATTGAAGTAAATGTTTTTGAATTAAATGTGAATTATGTTTCTATTGGTAAAATTACTCCACTTTACTCAGATTCAAAAAAATTTTATTTGAATAATAAAAATTTTTGCCAATCAGAAATAGTATATAATGATAGAGGTAATTACATGCATCATAATATTTTTTACCAAGGAAATATAATATGTACTGAAAAATTTGAACTTGTTAAAACACTATCACCAATAATGATTAATCATAATAATTATAAAGGACGTACTGATGATTATAATTACAAATATTCATCTTTATCTTCAGAATATCAACAAAAATTAGAAAATTTAAATAAAAGTTTACAAAAATGTAAAATAGATTATCAACAACAAACACAAATGTTACTACAAGAATATCACCATAAATATCAAAATAAGATAGAAACAATTCAAAAATTAAATAATGAAGAATTAAATAATAAAAAATTAAATAATAAAGAATTAAATAATGAAGAAAATGAAACCAATCAAAAAATAAATGAATGTTTAAAAAAATGTCTACAACAATATAAAGAACAATATGATAAAGAATATAGTTATCAGTTAAAAATATTAAATCAAAATTATTATCAAAATACATTTAATCTTACAAAAGAAATTAATGAAACACATGAAATATATAAAGATGAATTTGAAAAACTAGAACAGTCAAAACAACCAGCACAAGCGAATATATTATATTATCAGGGTCATTTTATATTGTGTAAAGATGTTTCTATATTTACAAAAACTTCAGATAATAAAAATTTTCCTTGTCTTCAATGTATGACAAGTTTTAGAACTTTAGAAGAAATGAATAGACATTTGGAGAATTGTCAACAAAACGAAGCAGTTCAAAATACTTTTCCTAAAGATGATTATTTAGAATATAATAAATGGTATTTTAAAAATAAAGTACCCTTTACTATTTATTGTGATTTTGAAGCTTATAATGTTAATATGACACAAAATCGAACGGAAAGTTCCAGGGCTTCACCCGATTCTGAAAATTATAATTCTGAAAATTATAATTCTGAAAATTATAATTCTGAAAATTATAATTCTGAAAAAAGTGCGCCTGAAAGAAGTGCGCCTG
Organism: Prostheceraeus crozeri; assembly: GCA_907163375.1. Lineage (NCBI taxonomy): Eukaryota > Metazoa > Platyhelminthes > Polycladida > Euryleptidae > Prostheceraeus > Prostheceraeus crozeri. The sequence continues at coordinate 55,844 of CAJQUW010000172.1, read as the reverse complement.
GAAAAAGTGCACCTGGAAAAAGTGCACCTGGAAAAAGTAAAGAAAAATATTTATTTGAACAAAAACCATTATGTTGGGGAATGTACATTCATTCAAATTATCCTGAATTATTTAAATCAGAATATTTACAATACTATGGTGAAGACAGTTCAGAAATGTTTACAAAGAAAGTAGAAGAATTACAAGGACGTTTTTCACAATTGCTTGAAACAAATAAACCAATGATACCATTAACGGATGAAGAAAGAAAAGAATTTTATGATGAAATAAATTGTTATTACTGTGGAAAAGGTTTTACAAATAAATATAAAACTGGCAGAGGTAGATATATTGATAAAGTAAAAGATCATGATCATCTAAATGGATTATATAGAGGTGCAGCACATAATTCTTGTAATCTTAATGCTAACAAATTTAAATATAACTTTGTTCCTTTATATTTCTATAATGGTTCTAAATATGATTTCCATCTAGTAATGAAAGATTTATTTTCATCTGAAAAATTACAACAACAAAAAATAAATGTACTATGTAAACAAGAAGAAGAATATTTTTCAATGCAATTAGGTTGTATTAGAATTTTAGATGCATTTAGATTTTTTACTCCTTATTCATTAGATGTTATGGGAAAAACTTTGAAACCTGAACAATGTAAAATATTAAATAAATATAATTTAAAACCTTTAAAAGGAATATTTCCGTATGAGTATATAGCCTGCGGCTCACAGTCGAAGACTGATATAACTGGAGATAAAACCTGTGGTTCACAGTCGAAGACTGATTTTAATTCTGTGAATAAAATTATGGAAGAAGAACAACTTCCTCCAATAAATAAATTTAAATCAACATTAAAACAATCACAATTATCTGAAGAAGATTATGCAGAAGCTGAAAAAAATTGGAGAGAGTTAAATTGTAAAACAATGTATGATTATACAATGAAATATCTACAGATAGATGTATTAATACTAGCTGATCTTTTTGAAAACTTTCGTGATATGTGTTTAGAATATTACGGAATAGATCCATGTTATTGTTATTCTACACCAGGTTTAACATGGCTAGCAGGATTAAAACATACAAATGTTCAAGCCGATGGCTCTAGGACAAAGTCCGTTAAACTTAAACATTATAAAGAAAATACATATGATAAATTATTATTTTTTGAATCTGGAATTAGAGGTGGAGTTTCATCAGTTTTAGGTAATAGATATGTTAAATGTTATAATAAGAAAGTAAATCCACAAGAATATGGAATAATGAAACCTTTATCTCCAGAAGAAAAAGAAAAAATATTAGAAATTTTTCGAACGAAACGAGAAGGAGTAGAACGTGAAAAAGCAATTGATGAATTCATGAGAGAAAACTATTTGTTATATTATGATTTTAATAGCTTATATTCTTCTTGCATGATACAAGAATTACCAACAGGTGAAATGACATGGTGTAATAATCTTGTTTATCAAAGAACATATGATGGTGAAAATAATTTTGGTTATGTATATGAAGTTGATTTAGTATACCCTGATTATATAAAAGAAGCAACAAAATATTATCCTTTCTGTCCAGAAAACAAAATTCCCAATATAGAAGATTTTTCAGATTATCAAAAATCTATAATGCCGAAAAAATACAGACCAACAAAAAAACTTATGTTAACACAAGGTAATAAAGGAAAGTATGTTGTTGAAGGAAGAATGCTAGATTGGTATTTAAATCATGGCATGATTCTCACCAAAATACATCGAAAACTAGAGTATAGAAAATCTAAATGGTTAAAAAATTATATAGAGTTCAATATTGAAAAACGCAAAATATCTAAAAGAAATAAAGATGATTTTGGAAACGTTTTCTTCAAATTAATGAATAATGCATTTTATGGTAAGACTTTAGAAAATGTACGTAATAGACAAAATATTGAAATAGTTTATGATAGAGATAGATTTCAAAATTTAACAAGGAAACCTACATATAAAAGAACTACTAGATTCAGTGATGAACTTTGTGCTGTTCATCTAAGAAGAAGCATTGTAAAACATGACAAGTTTAATTTCATTGGTTTCACTATATTAGAATTAGCTAAACTATTTATGTATAGTTTTATATATGATTATTTAGCACCTGCTTATGGCAAAAACTATAAATTACACTTTACAGATACCGATTCTGTTTTCTTAGAATTAACAATACCGTATAATTCTTCACTTGATGAAGAAATTAATAAAATAAAAGATATCATTCATCCTTCTGATTTATGTAAAGTAAAAGATGAATTAGAAGGAAATGAAGATTTCATAACAGAAGCTATATTTTTAAAATCTAAATGTTACTGTTATGATACAACTAATAATATTAAAACACATAAAACATTAAAAGGAATTTCAAAGGCATCAGTGGCTAATCAAATAACATTTCAAGATTATAAAAATGCATTATTTAATAATGAAATAAAAACAGCATATAATTATAGACTTAATTCAAAGAAACATAAAATGTATTTAAAAGAAGAACATAAATTAGCATTAGATCCATTTGATGATAAAAGAAAAATTTTACCTGATGGAATAACTACTTTACCTTTTTAATTTTCTAATTTCTATTTTCTAAATATAACAATATAAAAATATAAAATATTATAAAATATTATAAAAATAAAATAAAATAATAATATAAAATTATCATATAAAAATGGATAAAGTTAGAGCTGATAATTTTAAAAGAATAAAACAATTAGAAGAGTTAATAAAACAAAGAAATATTATGAAAGAAAATCATCTTCAACATAGAATGATAAAAGCTGGTATTCAATCTGATATGTTTGAAAAAATGCAGCAAACCGAGCAAGTAAAAACTGATTTTGAGAAAACTATGAAACCATTTAAAACTCTTGAAAAAGAAAGTACAAATAATGATAAACAAATTGATATAACAGATCCAGAGCACAAAACTATATTAGATGACTATGGATTACTAGAATCAAACATTAATAAGAAATTACCAAAATCTATGCAATTTGAACATTCTATCTCATTTATAGATGGAAAAACAATACCTAGATTTTATCTCGGACAAAAAGAAATATTTCCACAACCTTTTCGAGGTTTAATTTTTTCACCAGATAAATCTCCTTTTAGTTTAGATAGAAATTTTGTTAATCTTTTAAGAGGAGCAGATTTAAATAATTATGCTGTAGAAGATCTCATAAAATATAAAGCTATGTTAGACAGAGTTGGTGCAGTAAAATCTCTTAGACGTTATAAACAATTAGAAAATTTATTATCAACGGGAGTTAAAGTAGGGAAAGGTTTATCTGAAAAACAGAAAACTGAAACAACTGTATTTTTACCAGATGATCCACAAGAATTACTAAATAGATTAAATATTTTAATATCTGCAATAAAAGAAGGACATAATTCTAGTTTCAATGAAATTCATGCTATATTGAAAAGACTGTTAGAAAAGAAGATTCTAAATGAAGAGGATTATAAAAGTATAACGAACCGAATGATCTAGGACTTCGCCCGTAGCTGAAATATGTTGTTGTTTTACTTTTTTTATAAAAAAAATATTTCATAAAAAATATTTATTTAATTTTTTTTATTTTAAAAATGTGTTCAGCAGATTTAGACAAAATTAATAATCATTTAGAAAATTTGACAGAGATTTTGGGTTCATCAAAATTTAGTACGACATTAAAAATTATAACAACTACTTCATCACACACTTGTAATTTAGAACCCATTCTACATTTAGAACAAAATAAAAATTATCAAATTGCATTGACTAGTTTCTCTACATTTAACACTATTCAAAACGTTATCAAAGATGTGAATGATCAATTTAGATATTCTACTGATAAAGGCAAAACATGGAAAATATTAACTTTTCTTCCTGGTTCTTACGAAGTTGAAACAATATCAAATGAAATTAAGAGACATTTAGGTATACCATTTAAAGATAAGAAACAATTACATTTTGCAGTTGAACCGGCAGTTAATAAATTTTCTCTTACTTTAGACGAAAATCATCAAGTTGATTTTAATCATGATAGATCATTGTCAAAGCTATTAGGATTTAATAAACAAACCTATAGTCAAGGTTATCATTTAGGTGAGAAGATTCCAAAAATAACTGAAATAAATTCAATTGTTGTACATTGTGACATTATTGAAGGAGGTTATATAAATGGTAAATTATCAAATTTAATATTCAGTTTTCCAGCTTTTACTGTACCCATTGGTTATAGATTAAATGTATTTCCACAAACATTAATATATTTTCCTATTACAAGAAAAACTATTAACAACATTGGCATTAGAATCACTGATGAAAAAGGACAAGAAATAAATTTTGGAGGTGAAGAGATTATGATAGATCTTTTGGTACGGGAGGTATAAACTCCCGTTCGAGAGGTATAAACTTTTACGCTACAATAGAGAAGTTTAATTTTTTTATCATTTTTCATTATTAACCTTATTAATCTTATTATTAGAAACAAAAAAAAATAAACTTAAATTAAAATTTTTATTTTTTTTTGTTTTTAAAAACACTAATTCAATAATGGATGAATTTATTACTTTAAAAATGAATGAAATGTCTTTAAATAAAAAAAAACTTAAATTTAATCATCATCCAAATTTATCTAATAAAGTTTTGTCAGTTATTTGTGGAAGATCAGGATGTGGAAAAACATATCTATTATTTAAAATTTTAACGACTCCAAATTTTTTGGATTATAACAATCTTATAATTTATACAACAACGGCAGAACAACCCGTCTATCAATTTTTAAAATATGGATTTGAAAATAATCTTACAAAAACAGCAATTGCTTCTCTATTCGAAGAATACGAAAAATCTGAATATGAAGAAGAAATAAATTTGTGGTGTGAAGAAGCAGCAAAAAATAAACAATTAGTTGAATCCAATAAAAATAAGCATATAAAAATACAATTAATAGATGATAGTGGTAATATGCAAGATCCTAGTAAACTAGATAAAACAATGAAACATTGTGTAATTTTTGATGATTGTGTTAATGACAGAAATCAGTCAGTTCAAAGAAATTATTTCACAAGAGGTAGACATAATAACTGTAGTGTATTTTATTTAACACAAAGTATGTATTCATTAGATGGAAGTGTTATTAGAAAGAATGCAAATATATTTATACTATTTGAAATAAATGCAAGAAACTTAAGTGATTTGTTAAGAGATTTATGTATAAGAGATAAAGATGAATTTAAACAATCGTGTAATAATGCTTGGTCAAAAGATTATGGATTTATCACAATTAATATTGATAAAAAAATTCATGAAAGAGTTATCGAACAATTGTTTACCGAGTAATAAAAATATACAAATATAATGTTTTAATATTTTATTTTTTATTATCAGCTTTAATTTTGTCTATTTTTTTAAAATATAATATTTGAATTTTGTGGTAACATTGGTATACAGCAAAAACATTTTACTGAACAAATTATTTTTTTATTGCTTTGTTGTTTGTAATCTTTTCGTTTAAAGTTTTCACGTTTAAAGTTTTCACGTTTAAAATTTTCTCGTTTAAAATTTTCTCGTTTAAAATTTTCTCGTTTAAAATTTTCTCGTATTAAGTTTTGTTTAATAAAGTTTTGTCTAATAAAGTTTTTAGCTCTTCTAAAAAAATTTTATCATCACTAAAAGTTTTACCATCACTAGAAATTTTGCCATCCTTTTTATTTTTATCATCAACTTTTTCTGTCTGTGATTGAAATGATATTTGATTTACTTCATTAGCTATTTGATCAAATTTTTCAATCTCATCTAACGTAATAACATTATCATCACATACTCTTTGAAAGTAGTAGTGTAGTTTATCATAGACTTCTTTAATATGTAAATGCTTAGTTTTTAATGATTTTCGTTTCTTAGTTATTAAAGATTTTTCTAACATTGTAGCAAGTGAAGTTGCAAAAACACCCGTACCTGTTAAAGCTGTAGCAACTACTGGAATTACTAAAACACCTGAAGATATAACAATTGTTAAAGCACCTAAACTTATTGTTAAGAATATGCCAATTCCTTGTGTTACATTCTTAACTTTACTCCATCTCTTTCTTAATTTTTTATAATGCTCTAATCTTAATAATAATTGAGATTCCTTATCTTTCATATACCTTACTCTATCTTTGTGTTTTTCAATATTTAATTCACTTATTTTTAATTGAGATAACGAAGGATATATTCTTGCGGTTTCATCCATTTCTGAAGTTCCTTCCACTTTTGTTTCTTCCATTTTTAAAGAAATATTTTTAGTCACATGATATATTTTAAAAACCTGAAAGATGGATAAAATTCATGAATTTGAAATTCTCAACTTTTATGATTTTTTCGGTGTCCGGGTTTTCGGTGTCCTAGAACGGTCATGATTTTGGCGGGGGGTGAAAAATGACATAATCACAAATTTGAGATTCTTAACTTTTATAATTTTCGGTGTCCTAGAACGGTCATGATTTAAGCAATGAAAAATGTCATAATCACAAATTTGAGATTCTTAACTTTTATGATTTTCGGTGTCCTGGAACGGTCATGATTTAAGCAATGAAAAATGTCATAATCACAAATTTGAGATTTTGAAAAATTTGAAAATTGTGTATTTTTAAAAACGCCCAAATCGGAGCGAAGCTCCTCTGGCTTTAGCCGATTTATGAATTTAGGTCTTCATAACCTGAAAAAGGGTTCAAATTCATGAATTTATGTTGTTTTTAAAAGTACCATTTTTGAAAAAAATGGTACTTTTTGAATGAACCAAATTCATGAATTTAGGTCTTAAAAACCTGAAAAAGGGTCTAAATTCATAAATTTATGTCGTTTTTAAAAGTACTATTTTTTGATTTTATGGTGTCCTGGAACGGTCTTTTATCCATTACTTGCTTGAATGACGAGATCAACAGACACAACTGCTACTATCGGCACATAGAACATCAGCATCACGTGTACGAGCATGAAATGAAAGCTCAAGTAGTCATGGTGTGGCTAGGAATCTGTTCGAACGGTGTTATTGGTTCTTTCTTTTTCCCTGGAGGAGAGACTGTCACAGCACAATCATACCTGACACTACTACAAGATGTTTTACCCATAGAGTAAGTGTGTATAGGTAGAGTGGCAACTCCGTATTTACTAAATCCCCACCGTGTATACACTTTCGATTTTATTAAATGAACTCAAGCGAGATACAGTCGGAATTGTTTCCAAATGTGAGATGTACACAATATGCAGTCTTGAAAAAATTTATTGATCATGATAGCAAATCAGAAGGAAATGGTATTATTTTACAGATTGTCTGTGTCATTTCCAATCGTAAGCGACACACGAATTATCCATCGGAGATGGAGCAAGTTGTCTCATTCTGTGATGTGCCATTTCGATATTAAGCGGTTAGATGCGACTTTTCCATTCTAGAAAATCGAAGCACAGATGAATCTAATTCTGCGGTTTAGATATTTTTCTTTTTCTCGCTTTTAGATAATCATTGTAAAATCATAAAGGATTCACATCATTTCAAAGTATCACAATCTTCCCCGCAATATTTCGAACGCACTAGTGGCCGCTATCAAGCAAATAATGTTTGATACACATGCTAAAGGATATTATTTCACGTAATTGACCTGGCAACGGAGAATTTACTTTTCGCAAAAAGCGGGAGAACTAAAAAAAGGTCTCGAAGTGAGGAAAGTTGATTCGCTTTCTGAGGTCGATGCGTTATGCCATCGACCTCAGAAAGCGCATGAGGACAAAGTCCTGTAACGGTTTTCCACCTGATGAGGAAACTTCATCAATAAACTAAAGGGATCAGATAGTTGTATCGCTTTCTATACTATAGTTGAGAAAAATAATTAAAGATTATGAGTTGACAAGAATTTCGGAAGATTGAGATATGACAAGAATTTTCTTTCATTTTGATCCTTAGGATCTCCTCTTTTTCGGTCATGATAAATTCAAATTAATCTAACAAAGTTTTCGTCATGAAAATTTAGTTCAAGGCAGAAAAATTGCCAAAGTTCCTGTCCCAAGGACACGAGATGTGTCAGAAAAGTTCCAGGACTGCGGTCACAAATAATTTATTTAATAAACAATGCAGAAATTATATGTTGTCCCCTTCAAAGTAGTCCCCCGAGAGTCTGACGCACTTCTCCATCTTTCGGCGTCATGCATCTACACACTGATGGAAGGTTTCTTCCGGGATATGGCGCAGCTCCCTCGTCGCGGCCTTCTTGATGCCTCCCTCGTCCGAAAATCGGGCTCCTTTGAGGACACCTTTCAGCTTAGGGAACAGGAAAAAATCGCAAGGGACGAGATCTGGCGAGTACGGAGGTTGCTCCCACACACCGATGTTCTTCTTTGCGAGGAATTCCCGGATGCTGGTAGCGTTGTCAGCAGGCGCATTGTCGTGGTGAACCAACCACGAATTTCTCTACCACAAACCCCTCTTCTCGCGCACTGAACGAAACATACGTTGCAGGATCTCTCTGCAGACGTGTTGGTTGATGGTCTGACCCGTGGCAAGAACCCCAAGTGGACGATGCCTCTAATGTCGAAGAACACGATCAACATGAGTTTCATCTTGGACTTTGTCTGCCTTGCCTCCTTCGGTCTCGTTGATCCAGGAGTCTTCCACTGAAGGGTCTGGCGCATGGTGTCCGGGTCGTACTCGAAGATCCAGGATTCATCGCCTATGACGACTTTCGACAGCAAGCCTGGATCTGTTTCGAGACGGCTGAGGATGTCTCGACACACTTGCATGCGCTTCCACTTTTGTTCCTTCAGCATGCCCAGGTCATCAGGTCATCAGTGATCACCCTCCAGACGCAATCGCGATTTATACCAAGTTCATTTGCTATCATCCGAAAGGTTAGACGACGATCGCCTCACACCACCTGCCTCATGAGCTCAATGTTCTCCTCACCCAAGTGGACGGATCTTGATAAAACTTGAAAAATCAGGATGATTCTGTAAAAAACTTGGTAGATCAGCAAAAAAACTTGTCAGTGAAATTAACAGAATAAACCATACTGATTCTTATCAAGATTTTCAGTGTAAAAATTCCATTGAATAGCTTACTGATTCTTGGCATGAATCCATATGGCTTTGTATGGAAAATATTACAGCATGTAATTTACTGATTCTTGGCATGAATCCATATGGCTTTCTATGGAAAATATTACAGCTTGTAATTTACTGATTCTTGGCATGAATCCATATGGCTTTCTATGGAAAATGTTACAGCATGTAATTTACTGATTCTTGGCATGAATCCATAGAGTTTCTATGGAAAATATAACAGCATGTAATTTACTGATTCTTGACATGAATTCATAGGATTTTCTATGGAAAATATTACAGCATGCAATCTATACTGATTCTTGACATGAATCTGTAAGCTTTTCTTAAGATTAATTTTTCAACAGAAAAATGACAGCATAGCCTATACATTATGGCAATGGCCCGGATGATCCCGAACAATAACTGATTCAATGCTATTCATCCAGAACCAGATCAACATTATTGTTGGGAATACATTTCAAGATGCACAATTTTCGAAAATTCCCATGAATTCAGAAACTAGAAATTGAAATTCATGGTAAGCATGTCTGTATCATCGCTTCAAAATATGTTTCATTGTTGAATTATTTCTGATATCAAATTTAAAAATACTGTTAACGTGGCAATTAAGCAATGAGATCTTCAGGGTGAATGAGATTCAACGTATTGTTCGTCGGGATCATCTGGGGCTAATAGCCACTACCCACATATGGATATGATATTTGGCAAAAATTCGGAAGATCCCGTTGAAAGATGATAGAGAATCTAGATATAAATCGAGGGGACGTGAAAGATTTAAGTAGATTTCGCAAACGTCCCGTTAAATCCTGTTTACTTCTCTATTAATTTTGTGATATACATACATTACTAATGCGTTGTACTTGTAGTGGACAACGCAAAGTACCTGTACGCCTAATTGACATTGCACACTGTTCTCAGAATAACGGTAATTATATTCCATATATTCTAATCAAAGACATATAAGACGTTAAAAAACGACACTATGCGTCCATTCTTGAAATTGAAGAGAGAATCAGAAAGAAGGAAGCTTTCTTTCGTCAATGAATTGATATTCTGTCTCATTAAATACTTTATGTATAATTGTTAACTTGAAATATCACAGAGAATAACGAACTTACGAAAAATGGTATTGCTGTAATGATGCTCGAAGTCTCTGCTAATTATAGCTATTGTTTCTGGATGATATAGCAGAAATTGACAGAGACTAGTACCAACTCAACGGAAAACCATTGTCACATTCTTTTGTTTATGCAATTACTCTGACAACGACATATTTAAAAAGGGCAAATCTTAAACAAATCAAAAAATAGGAATTAAGCAGAAATCGTAATAATTACATGATATTTTTACTCTACGTATGTTTGTACATTGCAGTCATTATATTGTTCATGTAATAAATTTTTTGATTTTCATACCGAATCCTGCATCAATTTCTACATCAACTGGCCAGTAACGCATTTAATGTATCTGACCAAGCATATTACTATGAGCTGACGCGAAAAAGAGAAATATCGCAATCGACGAAGCCCCAGGATCACGCAGTCATTTAAATCCTGTGGTCGAAGGAATATCACACATAGTTTTGAGTGTCACACATGCTGACATTGACGTCTCAAGAATACAAACCTAAACGAAGCTCTGTTATGGCGTTACTTTACTCCACTACAAAGTGTACTCTACGGACAACTCATGGAAAATATGCTCGACTTCGAACTTTTGGTGTTATATACGGCTGAAAACTTATCCTGTACATGATAGTAGTAAGCAAGTGACAAACACCAGATAGCGCAAGATGGCCGCCATCGCTGACGTCCCTCCCCTCTGGAACGACAGAGTGTCGTGGTGTGACGGCCAGGTGGGTCCACGTTCACAAACTGTTCGCTGACTCCCCCCCTCTGGAACGACAGAGTGTCGTGGTGGACTTAGGCGACCGCCAGGATTAGTCTTGAGGCTATAGTGTGTGATGTTTTTCGTGCAATCTGCTGAATGTTGGGTTGTAAAATGGGCTGTTTCGAGTGGAAGGAGTGGTCGGATAAGAAAACGGAGGCCGGATTCGGATTCAGCGTGAAATTCTGCATCGGTATGGTGAATTTGAACGCCATCGGAGAGAAAAAATTTTCGCTGACGTCCCCCCCCGGCCCCCCTCTGGACAGCTCGCTTCGATTTTGGCTTCCAGTGGACGGATTTTGTCGTGCCATAGCTCGTTTGAAAGCTAAGAGTGAGACAAATTCACTGAAAGAATCGGCTTGTTCCTATCTGTCTTCGTTTAGATGTGAGACGCCATTTAAGATTTTGGGACATTGGCGAAAAACGACAGAGTTAGAATTTGGGACGTTTTGGACTGTAGCTTCAAAACGAAGCATCGGATTGGAAAACGGATTTCAGATTTGGAATCAGCGTGAAATTCTCTATCTGTATGGTGAGTTTCAAGGCAATCGGCGAGAAAAAATTTTCAACATTTTTCGAAAAAACGACAGAGTTAGCATTTGGGACGTTTTGGTGTGTAGCGCCAAAACGAACCATCGGATGGGAAAACGAAGGCCAGATTCGGATTCAGCGTGAAATTCTGCATCGGTATGGTGAATTTGAACGCAATCGGAGAGAAAAAGTTTTCGCTGACGTCCCCCCCCTCTGGACAGCTCGCTTCGATTTTGGCTTCCAGTGGACGGATTTTGTCGTGCCATAGCTCGTTTGAAAGCTAAGAGTGAGACAAATTCACTGAAACAAACGGCTTGTTCATATCTGTCTTCGTTTAGATGTGAGACGCCATTTAAGATTTTGGGACATTGACGAAAAACGACAGAGTTAGAATTTGGGACGTTTTGGGCTGTAGCTTCAAAACGAAGCATCGGATTGGAAAACGGATTTAAGATTTGGAATCAGCGCGAAATTCTCTATCTGTATGGTGAGTTTCAAGGCAATCGGCGAGAAAAAATTTTCAACATTTTTCGAAAAAACGACAGAGTTAGAATTTGTGACGTTTTGGTGTGTAGCGCCAAAACGAACCATCGGATGGGAAAACGGAGGCCAGATTCGGATTCAGCGTGAAATTCTGCATCGGTATGGTGAATTTGAACGCAATCGGAGAGAAAAAATTTTCGCTGACGTCCCCCCCCTCTGGACAGCTCGCTTCGATTTTGGCTTCCAGTGGACGGATTTTGTCGTGCCATAGCTCGTTTGAAAGCTAAGAGTGAGACAAATTCACTGAAACAAATGGCTTGTTCTTATCTGTCTTCGTTTAGATGTGAGACGCCATTTAAGATTTTGGGACATTGACGAAAAACGACAGAGTTAGAATTTGGGACGTTTTGGGCTGTAGCTTCAAAACGAAGCATCGGATTGGAAAACGGATTTCAGATTTGGAATCAGCGTGAAATTCTCTATCTGTATGGTGAGTTTCAAGGCAATCGGCGAGAAAAAATTTTCAACATTTTTCGAAAAAACGACAGAGTTAGAATTTGGGACGTTTTGGTGTGTAGCGCCAAAACGAACCATCGGATGGGAAAACGGAGGCCAGATTCGGATTCAGCGTGAAATTCTGCATCGGTATGGTGAATTTGAACGCAATCGGAGAGAAAAAATTTTCGCTGACGTCCCCCCCCCTCTGGACAGCTCGCTTCGATTTTGGCTTCCAGTGGACGGATTTTGTCGTGCCATAGCTCGTTTGAAAGCTAAGAGTGAGACAAATTCACTGAAACAAACGGCTTGTTCATATCTGTCTTCGTTTAGATGTGAGACGCCATTTAAGATTTTGGGACATTGACGAAAAACGACATAGTTAGAATTTGGGACGTTTTGGGCTGTAGCTTCAAAACGAAGCATCGGATTGGAAAACGTATTTCAGATTTGGAATCAGCGCGAAATTCTCTATCTGTATGGTGAGTTTCAAGGCAATCGGAGAGAAAAAGTTTTCGCTGACGTTCCCCCCCCTCTGTACAGCTCGCTTCGATTTTGGCTTCCAGTGGACGGATTTTGTCGTGCCATAGCTCGTTTGAAAGCTAAGAGTGAGACAAATTCACTGAAACAAACGGCTTGTTCATATCTGTCTTCGTTTAGATGTGAGACGCCATTTAAGATTTTGGGACATTGACGAAAAACGACAGAGTTAGAATTTGGGACGTTTTGGGCTGTAGCTTCAAAACGAAGCATCGGATTGGAAAACGGATTTCAGATTTGGAATCAGCGTGAAATTCTCTATCTGTATGGTGAGTTTCAAGGCAATCGGCGAGAAAAAATTTTCAACATTTTTCGAAAAAACGACAGAGTTAGAATTTGGGACGTTTTGGTGTGTAGCGCCAAAACGAACCATCGGATGGGAAAACGGAGGCCAGATTCGGATTCAGCGTGAAATTCTGCATCGGTATGGTGAATTTGAACGCAATCGGAGAGAAAAAATTTTCGCTGACGTCCCCCCCCGGCCCCCCTCTGGACAGCTCGCTTCGATTTTGGCTTCCAGTGGACGGATTTTGTCGTGCCATAGCTCGTTTGAAAGCTAAGAGTGAGACAAATTCACTGAAACAAACGGCTTGTTCCTATCTGTCTTCGTTTAGATGTGAGACGCCATTTAAGATTTTGGGACATTGACGAAAAACGACAGAGTTAGAATTTGGGACGTTTTGGGCTGTAGCTTCAAAACGAAGCATCGGATTGGAAAACGGATTTCAGATTTGGAATCAGCGCGAAATTCTCTATCTGTATGGTGAGTTTCAAGGCAATCGGCGAGAAAAAATTTTCAACATTTTTCGAAAAAACGACAGAGTTAGAATTTGTGACGTTTTGGTGTGTAGCGCCAAAACGAACCATCGGATGGGAAAACGAAGGCCAGATTCGGATTCAGCGTGAAATTCTGCATCGGTATGGTGAATTTGAACGCAATCGGAGAGAAAAAATTTTCGCTGACGTCCCCCCCCGGCCCCCCTCTGGACAGCTCGCTTCGATTTTGGCTTCCAGTGGACGGATTTTGTCGTGCCATAGCTCGTTTGAAAGCTAAGAGTGAGACAAATTCACTGAAACAAATGGCTTGTTCCTATCTGTCTTCGTTTAGATGTGAGACGCCATTTAAGATTTTGGGACATTGACGAAAAACGACAGAGTTAGAATTTGGGACGTTTTGGGCTGTAGCTTCAAAACGAAGCATCGGATTGGAAAACGGATTTCAGATTTGGAATCAGCGTGAAATTCTCTATCTGTATGGTGAGTTTCAAGGCAATCGGCGAGAAAAAATTTTCAACATTTTTCGAAAAAACGACAGAGTTAGAATTTGGGACGTTTTGGTGTGTAGCGCCAAAACGAACCATCGGATGGGAAAACGGAGGCCAGATTCGGATTCAGCGTGAAATTCTGCATCGGTATGGTGAATTTGAACGCAATCGGAGAGAAAAAATTTTCGCTGACGTCCCCCCCCCTCGGGAGAGCTAGCTTCGATCTTGGCTTCCAGTGGACGGATTTTGTCGTGCCATAGCTCGTTTGAAAGCTAAGAGTGAGACAAATTCACTGAAACAAACGGCTTGTTCCTATCTGTCTTCGTTTAGATGTGAGACGCCATTTAAGATTTTGGGACATTGGCGAAAAAACGACAGAGTTAGAATTTGGGACGTTTTGGGCTGTAGCTTCAAAACGAAGCATCGGATTGGAAAACGGATTTCAGATTTGGAATCAGCGTGAAATTCTCTATCTGTATGGTGAGTTTCAACGCAATCGGAGAGAAAAATTTTCGCTGACTCCCCCCCCTCGGGAGAGCTAGCTTCGATTTTGGCTTCCAGTGGACGGATTTTGTCGTGCCATAGCTCGTTTGAAAGCTAAGAGTGAGACAAATTCACTGAAACAAACGGCTTGTTCCTATCTGTCTTCGTTTAGATGTGAGACGCCATTTAAGATTTTGGGACATTGACGAAAAACGACAGAGTTAGAATTTGGGACGTTTTGGGCTGTAGCTTCAAAACGAAGCATCGGATTGGAAAACGGATTTCAGATTTGGAATCAGCGTGAAATTCTCTATCTGTATGGTGAGTTTCAAGGCAATCGGCGAGAAAAAATTTTCAACATTTTTCGAAAAAACGACAGAGTTAGAATTTGGGACGTTTTGGTGTGTAGCGCCAAAACGAACCATCGGATGGGAAAACGAAGGCCAGATTCGGATTCAGCGTGAAATTCTGCATCGGTATGGTGAATTTGAACGCAATCGGAGAGAAAAAATTTTCGCTGACGTCCCCCCCCTCTGGACAGCTCGCTTCGATTTTGGCTTCCAGTGGACGGATTTTGTCGTGCCATAGCTCGTTTGAAAGCTAAGAGTGAGACAAATTCACTGAAACAATCGGCTTGTTCCTATCTGTCTTCGTTTAGATGTGAGACGCCATTTAAGATTTTGGGACATTGACGAAAAACGACAGAGTTAGAATTTGGGACGTTTTGGGCTGTAGCTTCAAAACGAAGCATCGGATTGGAAAACGGATTTCAGATTTGGAATCAGCGTGAAATTCTCTATCTGTATGGTGAGTTTCAAGGCAATCGGCGAGAAAAAATTTTCAACATTTTTCGAAAAAACGACAGAGTTAGAATTTGGGACGTTTTGGTGTGTAGCGCCAAAACGAACCATCGGATGGGAAAACGGAGGCCAGATTCGGATTCAGCGTGAAATTCTGCATCGGTATGGTGAATTTGAACGCAATCGGAGAGAAAAAATTTTCGCTGACGTCCCCCCCCGGCCCCCCTCTGGACAGCTCGCTTCGATTTTGGCTTCCAGTGGACGGATTTTGTCGTGCCATAGCTCGTTTGAAAGCTAAGAGTGAGACAAATTCACTGAAACAAATGGCTTGTTCCTATCTGTCTTCGTTTAGATGTGAGACGCCATTTAAGATTTTGGGACATTGACGAAAAACGACAGAGTTAGAATTTGGGACGTTTTGGGCTGTAGCTTCAAAACGAAGCATCGGATTGGAAAACGGATTTCAGATTTGGAATCAGCGTGAAATTCTCTATCTGTATGGTGAATTTGAACGCAATCGGAGAGAAAACATTTTCGCTGACGTCCCCCCCCTCTGGACAGCTCGCTTCGATTTTGGCTTCCAGTGGACGGATTTTGTCGTGCCATAGCTCGTTTGAAAGCTAAGAGTGAGACAAATTCACTGAAACAAACGCCTTGTTCCTATCTGTCTTCGTTTAGATGTGAGACGCCATTTAAGATTTTGGGACATTGACGAAAAACGACAGAGTTAGAATTTGGGACGTTTTGGGCTGTAGCTTCAAAACGAAGCATCGGATTGGAAAACGGATTTCAGATTTGGAATCAGCGTGAAATTCTGCATCGGTATGGTGAATTTGAACGCAATCGGAGAGAAAAAATTTTCGCTGACGTCCCCCCCCCCTCTGGACAGCTCGCTTCGATTTTGGCTTCCAGTGGACGGATTTTGTCGTGCCATAGCTCGTTTGAAAGCTAAGAGTGAGACAAATTCACTGAAACAAATGGCTTGTTCCTATCTGTCTTCGTTTAGATGTGAGACGCCATTTAAGATTTTGGGACATTGACGAAAAACGACAGAGTTAGAATTTGGGACGTTTTGGGCTGTAGCTTCAAAACGAAGCATCGGATTGGAAAACGGATTTCAGATTTGGAATCAGCGTGAAATTCTCTATCTGTATGGTGAGTTTCAAGGCAATCGGCGAGAAAAAATTTTCAACATTTTTCGAAAAAACGACAGAGTTAGAATTTGGGACGTTTTGGTGTGTAGCGCCCAAACGAACCATCGGATGGGAAAACGGAGGCCAGATTCGGATTCAGCGTGAAATTCTGCATCGGTATGGTGAATTTGAACGCAATCGGAGAGAAAAAATTTTCGCTGACGTCCCCCCCTCTGGACAGCTCGCTTCGATTTTGGCTTCCAGTGGACGGATTTTGTCGTGCCATAGCTCGTTTGAAAGCTAAGAGTGAGACAAATTCACTGAAACAAATGGCTTGTTCCTATCTGTCTTCGTTTAGATGTGAGACGCCATTTAAGATTTTGGGACATTGACGAAAAACGACAGAGTTAGAATTTGGGACGTTTTGGGCTGTAGCTTCAAAACGAAGCATCGGATTGGAAAACGGATTTCAGATTTGGAATCAGCGTGAAATTCTCTATCTGTATGGTGAGTTTCAAGGCAATCGGCGAGAAAAAATTTTCAACATTTTTCGAAAAAACGACAGAGTTAGAATTTGGGACGTTTTGGTGTGTAGCGCCAAAACGAACCATCGGATGGGAAAACGGAGGCCAGATTCGGATTCAGCGTGAAATTCTGCATCGGTATGGTGAATTTGAACGCAATCGGAGAGAAAAAATTTTCGCTGACGTCCCCCCCTCTGGACAGCTCGCTTCGATTTTGGCTTCCAGTGGACGGATTTTGTCGTGCCATAGCTCGTTTGAAAGCTAAGAGTGAGACAAATTCACTGAAACAAACGCCTTGTTCCTATCTGTCTTCGTTTAGATGTGAGACGCCATTTAAGATTTTGGGACATTGACGAAAAACGACAGAGTTAGAATTTGGGACGTTTTGGGCTGTAGCTTCAAAACGAAGCATCGGATTGGAAAACGGATTTCAGATTTGGAATCAGCGTGAAATTCTCTATCTGTATGGTGAGTTTCAAGGCAATCGGAGAGAAAAAATTTTCGCTGACGTTCCCCCCCCCTCTGGACAGCTCGCTTCGATTTTGGCTTCCAGTGGACGGATTTTGTCGTGCCATAGCTCGTTTGAAAGCTAAGAGTGAGACAAATTCACTGAAAGAATCGGCTTGTTCCTATCTGTCTTCGTTTAGATGTGAGACGCCATTTAAGATTTTGGGACATTGACGAAAAACGACAGAGTTAGAATTTGGGACGTTTTGGGCTGTAGCTTCAAAACGAAGCATCGGATTGGAAAACGGATTTCAGATTTGGAATCAGCGTGAAATTCTCTATCTGTATGGTGAGTTTCAAGGCAATCGGCGAGAAAAAATTTTCAACATTTTTCGAAAAAACGACAGAGTTAGAATTTGGGACGTTTTGGTGTGTAGCGCCAAAACGAACCATCGGATGGGAAAACGGAGGCCAGATTCGGATTCAGCGTGAAATTCTGCATCGGTATGGTGAATTTGAACGCAATCGGAGAGAAAAATTTTCGCTGACGTCCCCCCCCCTGGACAGCTCGCTTCGATTTTGGCTTCCAGTGGACGGATTTTGTCGTGCCATAGCTCGTTTGAAAGCTAAGAGTGAGACAAATTCACTGAAAGAAATGGCTTGTTCCTATCTGTCTTCGTTTAGATGTGAGACGCCATTTAAGATTTTGGGACATTGACGAAAAACGACAGAGTTAGAATTTGGGACGTTTTGGGCTGTAGCTTCAAAACGAAGCATCGGATTGGAAAACGGATTTCAGATTTGGAATCAGCGTGAAATTCTCTATCTGTATGGTGAGTTTCAAGGCAATCGGCGAGAAAAAATTTTCAACATTTTTCGAAAAAAACGACAGAGTTAGAATTTGGGACGTTTTGGTGTGTAGCGCCAAAACGAACCATCGGATGGGAAAACGGAGGCCAGATTCGGATTCAGCGTGAAATTCTGCATCGGTATGGTGAATTTGAACGCAATCGGAGAGAAAAAATTTTCGCTGACGTCCCCCCCCGGCCCCCCTCTGGACAGCTCGCTTCGATTTTGGCTTCCAGTGGACGGATTTTGTCGTGCCATAGCTCGTTTGAAAGCTAAGAGTGAGACAAATTCACTGAAAGAATCGGCTTGTTCCTATCTGTCTTCGTTTAGATGTGAGACGCCATTTAAGATTTTGGGACATTGACGAAAAACGACAGAGTTAGAATTTGGGACGTTTTGGGCTGTAGCTTCAAAACGAAGCATCGGATTGGAAAACGGATTTCAGATTTGGAATCAGCGTGAAATTCTCTATCTGTATGGTGAGTTTCAAGGCAATCGGAGAGAAAAAATTTTCGCTGACGTCCCCCTCTCTGGACAGCTCGCTTCGATTTTGGCTTCCAGTGGACGGATTTTGTCGTGCCATAGCTCGTTTGAAAGCTAAGAGTGAGACAAATTCACTGAAAGAATCGGCTTGTTCCTATCTGTCTTCGTTTAGATGTGAGACGCCATTTAAGATTTTGGGACATTGACGAAAAACGACAGAGTTAGAATTTGGGACGTTTTGGGCTGTAGCTTCAAAACGAAGCATCGGATTGGAAAACGGATTTCAGATTTGGAATCAGCGTGAAATTCTGCATCGGTATGGTGAATTTGAACGCAATCGGAGAGAAAACATTTTCGCTGACGTCCCCCCCCTCTGGACAGCTCGCTTCGATTTTGGCTTCCAGTGGACGGATTTTGTCGTGCCATAGCTCGTTTGAAAGCTAAGAGTGAGACAAATTCACTGAAAGAATCGGCTTGTTCCTATCTGTCTTCGTTTAGATGTGAGACGCCATTTAAGATTTTGGGACATTGACGAAAAACGACAGAGTTAGAATTTGGGACGTTTTGGGCTGTAGCTTCAAAACGAAGCATCGGATTGGAAAACGGATTTCAGATTTGGAATCAGCGTGAAATTCTCTATCTGTATGGTGAGTTTCAAGGCAATCGGCGAGAAAAAAATTTCAACATTTTTCGAAAAAAACGACAGAGTTAGAATTTGGGACGTTTTGGTGTGTAGCGCCCAAACGAACCATCGGATGGGAAAACGGAGGCCAGATTCGGATTCAGCGTGAAATTCTGCATCGGTATGGTGAATTTGAACGCAATCGGAGAGAAAAAATTTTCGCTGACGTCCCCCCCCCTCTGGACAGCTCGCTTCGATTTTGGCTTCCAGTGGACGGATTTTGTCGTGCCATAGCTCGTTTGAAAGCTAAGAGTGAGACAAATTCACTGAAAGAATCGGCTTGTTCCTATCTGTCTTCGTTTAGATGTGAGACGCCATTTAAGATTTTGGGACATTGACGAAAAGCGACAGAGTTAGAATTTGGGACGTTTTGGGCTGTAGCTTCAAAACGAAGCATCGGATTGGAAAACGGATTTCAGATTTGGAATCAGCGTGAAATTCTCTATCTGTATGGTGAGTTTCAAGGCAATCGGAGAGAAAAAATTTTCGCTGACGTCCCCCCCCTCTGGACAGCTCGCTTCGATTTTGGCTTCCAGTGGACGGATTTTGTCGTGCCATAGCTCGTTTGAAAGCTAAGAGTGAGACAAATTCACTGAAAGAATCGGCTTGTTCCTATCTGTCTTCGTTTAGATGTGAGACGCCATTTAAGATTTTGGGACATTGACGAAAAACGACAGAGTTAGAATTTGGGACGTTTTGGGCTGTAGCTTCAAAACGAAGCATCGGATTGGAAAACGGATTTCAGATTTGGAATCAGCGTGAAATTCTGCATCGGTATGGTGAATTTGAACGCAATCGGAGAGAAAAAATTTTCGCTGACGTCCCCCCCCTCTGGACAGCTCGCTTCGATTTTGGCTTCCAGTGGACGGATTTTGTCGTGCCATAGCTCGTTTGAAAGCTAAGAGTGAGACAAATTCACTGAAAGAAACGGCTTGTTCCTATCTGTCTTCGTTTAGATGTGAGACGCCATTTAAGATTTTGGGACATTGACGAAAAACGACAGAGTTAGAATTTGGGACGTTTTGGGCTGTAGCTTCAAAACGAAGCATCGGATTGGAAAACGGATTTCAGATTTGGAATCAGCGTGAAATTCTCTATCTGTATGGTGAGTTTCAAGGCAATCGGCGAGAAAAAATTTTCAACATTTTTCGAAAAAACGACAGAGTTAGAATTTGGGACGTTTTGGTGTGTAGCGCCAAAACGAACCATCGGATGGGAAAACGGAGGCCAGATTCGGATTCAGCGTGAAATTCTGCATCGGTATGGTGAATTTGAACGCAATCGGAGAGAAAAAATTTTCGCTGACGTCCCCCCCCCTCTGGACAGCTCGCTTCGATTTTGGCTTCCAGTGGACGGATTTTGTCGTGCCATAGCTCGTTTGAAAGCTAAGAGTGAGACAAATTCACTGAAACAAACGGCTTGTTCATATCTGTCTTCGTTTAGATGTGAGACGCCATTTAAGATTTTGGGACATTGACGAAAAACGACAGAGTTAGAATTTGGGACGTTTTGGGCTGTAGCTTCAAAACGAAGCATCGGATTGGAAAACGGATTTCAGATTTGGAATCAGCGCGAAATTCTCTATCTGTATGGTGAGTTTCAAGGCAATCGGAGAGAAAAAATTTTCGCTGACGTTCCCCCCCCTCTGGACAGCTCGCTTCGATTTTGGCTTCCAGTGGACGGATTTTGTCGTGCCATAGCTCGTTTGAAAGCTAAGAGTGAGACAAATTCACTGAAACAAACGGCTTGTTCCTATCTGTCTTCGTTTAGATGTGAGACGCCATTTAAGATTTTGGGACATTGACGAAAAACGACAGAGTTAGAATTTGGGACGTTTTGGGCTGTAGCTTCAAAACGAAGCATCGGATTGGAAAACGGATTTCAGATTTGGAATCAGCGTGAAATTCTCTATCTGTATGGTGAGTTTCAAGGCAATCGGCGAGAAAAAATTTTCAACATTTTTCGAAAAAAACGACAGAGTTAGAATTTGGGACGTTTTGGTGTGTAGCGCCAAAACGAACCATCGGATGGGAAAACGGAGGCCAGATTCGGATTCAGCGTGAAATTCTGCATCGGTATGGTGAATTTGAACGCAATCGGAGAGAAAAAATTTTCGCTGACGTCCCCCCGCTCTGGACAGCTCGCTTCGATTTTGGCTTCCAGTGGACGGATTTTGTCGTGCCATAGCTCGTTTGAAAGCTAAGAGTGAGACAAATTCACTGAAAGAATCGGCTTGTTCCTATCTGTCTTCGTTTAGATGTGAGACGCCATTTAAGATTTTGGGACATTGACGAAAAACGACAGAGTTAGAATTTGGGACGTTTTGGGCTGTAGCTTCAAAACGAAGCATCGGATTGGAAAACGGATTTCAGATTTGGAATCAGCGTGAAATTCTCTATCTGTATGGTGAGTTTCAAGGCAATCGGCGAGAAAAAATTTTCAACATTTTTCGAAAAAACGACAGAGTTAGAATTTGGGACGTTTTGGTGTGTAGCACCAAAACGAACCATCGGATGGGAAAACGGAGGCCAGATTCGGATTCAGCGTGAAATTCTGCATCGGTATGGTGAATTTGAACGCCATCGGAGTGAAAAAATTTTCGCTGACGTCCCCCCCCCTCTGGACAGCTAGCTTCGATTTTGGCTTCCAGTGGACGGATTTTGTCGTGCCATAGCTCGTTTGAAAGCTAAGAGTGAGACAAATTCACTGAAACAAACGGCTTGTTCCTATCTGTCTTCGTTTAGATGTGAGACGCCATTTAAGATTTTGGGACATTGACGAAAAACGACAGAGTTAGAATTTGGGACGTTTTGGGCTGTAGCTTCAAAACGAAGCATCGGATTGGAAAACGTATTTCAGATTTGGAATCAGCGTGAAATTCTCTATCTGTATGGTGAGTTTCAAGGCAATCGGAGAGAAAAAGTTTTCGCTGACGTTCCCCCCCCCCTCTGGACAGCTCGCTTCGATTTTGGCTTCCAGTGGACGGATTTTGTCGTGCCATAGCTCGTTTGAAAGCTAAGAGTGAGAAAAATTCACTGAAACAAACGGCTTGTTCCTATCTGTCTTCGTTTAGATGTGAGACGCCATTTAAGATTTTGGGACATTGACGAAAAACGACAGAGTTAGAATTTGGGACGTTTTGGGCTGTAGCTTCAAAACGAAGCATCGGATTGGAAAACGGATTTCAGATTTGGAATCAGCGTGAAATTCTCTATCTGTATGGTGAGTTTCAAGGCAATCGGCGAGAAAAAATTTTCAACATTTTTCGAAAAAACGACAGAGTTAGAATTTGGGACGTTTTGGTGTGTAGCGCCAAAACGAACCATCGGATGGGAAAACGAAGGCCAGATTCGGATTCAGCGTGAAATTCTGCATCGGTATGGTGAATTTGAACGCAATCGGAGAGAAAAAATTTTCGCTGACGTCCCCCCCCGGCCCCCCCTCTGGACAGCTCGCTTCGATTTTGGCTTCCAGTGGACGGATTTTGTCGTGCCATAGCTCGTTTGAAAGCTAAGAGTGAGACAAATTCACTGAAACAAATGGCTTGTTCTTATCTGTCTTCGTTTAGATGTGAGACGCCATTTAAGATTTTGGGACATTGACGAAAAGCGACAGAGTTAGAATTTGGGACGTTTTGGGCTGTAGCTTCAAAACGAAGCATCGGATTGGAAAACGTATTTCAGATTTGGAATCAGCGTGAAATTCTCTATCTGTATGGTGAGTTTCAAGGCAATCGGCGAGAAAAAATTTTCAACATTTTTCGAAAAAACGACAGAGTTAGAATTTGGGACGTTTTGGTGTGTAGCGCCAAAACGAACCATCGGATGGGAAAACGGAGGCCAGATTCGGATTCAGCGTGAAATTCTGCATCGGTATGGTGAATTTGAACGCAATCGGAGAGAAAAAATTTTCGCTGACGTCCCCCCCCCCGCTGGACAGCTCGCTTCGATTTTGGCTTCCAGTGGACGGATTTTGTCGTGCCATAGCTCGTTTGAAAGCTAAGAGTGAGACAAATTCACTGAAACAAATGGCTTGTTCATATCTGTCTTCGTTTAGATGTGAGACGCCATTTAAGATTTTGGGACATTGACGAAAAACGACATAGTTAGAATTTGGGACGTTTTGGGCTGTAGCTTCAAAACGAAGCATCGGATTGGAAAACGGATTTCAGATTTGGAATCAGCGCGAAATTCTCTATCTGTATGGTGAGTTTCAAGGCAATCGGAGAGAAAAAGTTTTCGCTGACGTTCCCCCCCCCTCTGTACAGCTCGCTTCGATTTTGGCTTCCAGTGGACGGATTTTGTCGTGCCATAGCTCGTTTGAAAGCTAAGAGTGAGAAAAATTCACTGAAACAAACGGCTTGTTCATATCTGTCTTCGTTTAGATGTGAGACGCCATTTAAGATTTTGGGACATTGACGAAAAACGACAGAGTTAGAATTTGGGACGTTTTGGGCTGTAACTTCAAAACGAAGCATCGGATTGGAAAACGGATTTCAGATTTGGAATCAGCGTGAAATTCTCTATCTGTATGGTGAGTTTCAAGGCAATCGGCGAGAAAAAATTTTTAACATTTTTCGAAAAACGACAGAGTTAGAATTTGGGACGTTTTGGTGTGTAGCGCCAAAACGAACCATCGGATGGGAAAACGAAGGCCAGATTCGGATTCAGCGTGAAATTCTGCATCGGTATGGTGAATTTGAACGCAATCGGAGAGAAAAAATTTTCGCTGACGTCCCCCCCCCTCTGGACAGCTCGCTTCGATTTTGGCTTCCAGTGGACGGATTTTGTCGTGCCATAACTCGTTTGAAAGCTAAGAGTGAGACAAATTCACTGAAAGAATCGGCTTGTTCTTATCTGTCTTCGTTTAGATGTGAGACGCCATTTAAGATTTTGGGACATTGGCGAAAAACGACAGAGTTAGAATTTGGGACGTTTTGGGCTGTAGCTTCAAAACGAAGCATCGGATTGGAAAACGTATTTCAGATTTGGAATCAGCGTGAAATTCTCTATCTGTATGGTGAGTTTCAAGGCAATCGGCGAGAAAAAATTTTCAACATTTTTCGAAAAAACGACAGAGTTAGAATTTGGGACGTTTTGGTGTGTAGCGCCAAAACGAACCATCGGATGGGAAAACGAAGGCCAGATTCAGATTCAGCGTGAAATTCTGCATCGGTATGGTGAATTTGAACGCAATCGGAGAGAAAAAATTTTCGCTGACGTCCCCCCCCGGCCCCCCTCTGGACCCACTACAAAAAGATTCGTCGGAAAGACGTCGGAACGAGGTATGGTAGTCGGAAAAAGGTCGGGAAATTTTTCTGCTTTATATTTGCTTGGTGACTTTATTCCTGCCAGTTGATCAAAACATTTTGAATCAATTATTTCTATTTGTTGAAATACAGTAGTTTTTGTGAAGTCAGATTTTGATCGGTACCAGACCTTTTCCCGACGAGATGTCGGGGGACGTCGGATGGAAGTCGCAGAAATTGGAGGCCATTTACTTCAACATTAAGCATCCAACGGCTATTACTGTCTGTCAACTGTTCAAAGTTTTTGGAAAGTATTCCTATTCCAGCTGTGAATTGTCTTCCAAATTCCTTCTGTTTTTTAGTGAAAAAATCAATCAATTCGCTATTCTCGTATGAATGTATTGCCACATATTTATAAGGCAATATGAATGGACGCTTTAAGCCAATTGATGCACTCACTACTGTGATTTAAAAGCTGTTCAGTTGCTGTAGAAGGCAGGCAGCAAAAAGCTATTTAGAAAAATTCTAATACTTGTTTGTGTGAGGTAATATATATATACAGTACCTTTCTATCAGATAAATTGACTTTAAGTTATGCAGTCAGCTGGGGAAAATCATTGAAAATCGTGTATGAACTGTTGCAGTCACTCCTGATAGTCTGACTGACAATGTCTACACGCAACGAGAGGAGGCACAAGAAAAGGTATCTTGATGAATTGTTTGCTGATGATGCAGGTGAGAATGTTAGACATACGTAAATATTTAAGTAACTATGAAATTAGTCTATGGGATTGTATTAATTTCTACATTTCCTTTTCTGTCTTCAAAGCATTTCCTCAGGGTAAAATTAAATCAATTCCGTCATTTTTAGCTGTTTCAAGACACTCACATTTCGCGTTCCATTCTAAAATGTCTCGAAGAACACAACAGTGTCTTATGTCCTGAAATATAGTTGTTATAACACATGTACGTTCTACTAAGAAATTACCAGATAAATTAGCAACTAAGTGCTCATTTGGATTAAACATACAAACGTAGTTGAGAATGCTGCTTAGGTTTACGTCTTATGTGGGAGATACTGTGATTAGATTATGCATGTAGGAAGGTGTTGATTTGAGTACTGCTACATAAGGGCTTGGGTGGTTGGTAGAATTGAGTTACTGTTGATATTTTTGTGCTGTTGATTTCAATTTTTATGTTCTATTATCTTCATACTTTTAACTGTACATTTTCTCTGATTCAGTGAATTATTACTTCATTGTTTTGTAATACTTGCAAAACTCGACACATGCACGCTACGTGTCGTGAATAAATATATAATTGAATTGAATTGAATACTGTCTATCAGGTGTAGAGTTTTTCGCTATTTGTGCAGTTTTGAATTGGAAGTAGTATGTGTTGCATAGCTTTCAATATTGATTTTTGGCTTGTTTTTGTCATCACTTACCGCTAAAAATGGGTTCAAAATTTGTAGAAAATCATGTCTCCAAATTGTCGAAAATATATTCTGGTATAATAATGGACCTGATCTCAAGCAAACTTGACAGGAATATAGAAGTAACTTTGCTTTTTTACTGCATGCATCATATATTAAACAGTGTTCAGTTTTCAATAAAACAATAAATACTACCCCTGATCTCTAAAAAGGAAACTGCAATCCATTTAAGCCTTCCCCTAGGGCTCAATCGATTGACACCTGCCATAGAATATAGCCGGTCATAAATCTATCCTCTCTACCTACATTCAAAGCGGAGACCTTCTAACGAATATCAATCAACATATTTTGTTGAAGTGATGACTTTAATATGACACGGAAGCAAGTTATTATCAAGTTGAAAACCATTGATTGGTATGTCTGAAGACCCACCAAAGCATCCCAAACAATTACCGGCATGTTATACTCAAAATTCGCTATAGTCCTTCAGTTGACCAATATACCGGTATATAATATACCGGTATTCAATCGCATGGGATTGGTTTACCTCTAATTTCCGAAACTATACAAGATAACAAATGCTCTTTCCGTGCAGTCCGAATTATTTTATTATCCACACTTCTTGAGCTCCTTACATGCAAAAAGAAGCACATTTTTACTTTTAGTGCTTCATGACTGGAGGGGATTGAGGGGAAAATAAGCCAGTTCTAAATCGCTTAGACAAGGCATTTGTTCATCTACAGCTTCTGTGTTTCGAGATGCCTCTTTGATAGATTCATAAGTAGTTTCTGTGAAGCAATGTAAGCTCATCACATGAAAGAGTATCAAATTTTGAGTATTGCATTGGTTGTCTAGGATGATTGAGTGGATAGAGGATTACTCGATTACATTAAAATCGAACCCTGTCAAGCTAGCGCTCTTGAATTTTCAGTGGTGCCGCTGAAACTTCAGATGGAAATTGCGCATATTCCTAGAATGCGAATATGCATGTATGCATAGTCCAGTCAGAAATAAACGAATACCCTGGATGTTAAATGTGAGACATAGTTGCGTAATCATTATAATGTGTTTTACATTTCTCCATAGAATAAAATAGGACACTTTTCAAATGTTGACGGTCGGACAAGTTATGAGCATCTTTTACAACAATCGCATGAGAATGTCTTTTGATCATTAGCTGTTGACTATTTCCACTGGAAATATGTATGTGGCAATTTTAAAGCAAATTTTCAACCTAGGACCTATATCTTAAAAGAGTTGTTGGACATACATCGAAAAGTGTATTTACCGATAATTGGGCATTACCGCGCAATGAATGTTAATTGATTCGAACCTGTAGTTCGAGTGTCAGACACTTTTGAAACACATAACTAGATGATCATCGGGCTACATAAGGCTCTCAATTACGGAGAATACGATTTATGAACCTCACTCAGAAAATTATCGTCGCTGATTTTTAAAGTAAATTGCATAATGGTCTGCTTTGTAGGCCTATTTGTTTGAAAGAAACTTGTTATGTATCTGTCTCCGTAATTTCAAATCTGAATGTGACAAATTAGACAAATTATGGTAATCTCCGATACGTATTTCATTGACCACCGGTCAATATCATCAGGGAGTATAAAAGGATGATAACTTCAAAGCTAACTTCGCACAAATTTCAAAATGATAATGATAAGAGCCTACAGATTCCTTGTTTTGCTAAATGCAATCTGTAGGCCCCTGTCAATTAAGCATCAAAGATAGTACGAGTAGTATCGCTTGAGCGGAATCTCAGTATAACTATAAGTACAGCCTTTATTGAGTTCATTTTTGAAGTAATCATGTTTTAACATCGAATAATCAAAATAAGAGTATGCTCCATGAATGTATGGTGAAAGTAGAAGGCATTTGTAAAATATAGCAGAAAATTACAGCAGATTCACGACAGCATTACCTATCGCTACAATTTTTTTAGTGGAATTTGCGGGCCTTTTTGGGAACCGCACGAAGTCGGGAGAGGTGCCATTAGAATCATATTAATCTACTCCTTTTTTTAGTTATAAATTATAAATTTATTATATTACATAATATATATTGCTGCGCAATTTTGTCCCAAAAGATGTGGTCGAAATGTTGCCAAATGGACACAACATGAATGAAAGGGTTAATGAAAAATGTTCAGAATACGCACGTATATTTTGCTCATGCATGACCTCCAAATTGTCGAACACACAAATAGAAGTTATTTCTTGATGATTGAAAGAGAAGAAAATTATTGATTGTCATGTTCGAGAGTGATTTAATATACACATCGGAGTGCAAAATTTGAAGTTGCGTTATCAGAATTCAGCAAATCCAGATAGGATTACACATGTACGATGGCTTCTGTACAAATTTCCTAATAATGAGGACTTCATGAAGGAAATTTTTGCAAGATTGATCTGCTCGTCGGATAAACAAATCTATTGAAGCCTAGAGAGGACAATAGATAATTAGGATGGCACCAGCCTGGACAATGACAGCGGGTTATCTTGAGATAGATTCTGATATAAATTCCGCATAACCTCACTTTTTCACGTGGAGTATGATCCACCTTAGAAAAGTCACTTCTTTGAAAATTAATGAAATAAAGTCTGTAGATCGCAGGAAGAAAAATTATAAAAGTTGATCGAGTGACCGCAGATTTATGATTTTTCGAATGTTTTTTAGAACTGGTCTTCATAACCGATTGCAGGAGATCCTGAGCAGAATGATGTTCAAGTTTACCTCTAAAAGATTCGGTAGGCGATTTTATGAGTTCATTTTCAATGATCCGTCATGTCTCTGATTTTCAAAGGATGATGATTCTATTGGATAAACTCTCTTTTTTGAACATAAGATGCCATGTTCATGCTGCAAAATACTAATTTTCTTTTGTTTATCTGTTCATCAATCATTACAGTGTTCTATTCATTGAACTTTTCAGTACTAATTGACAACAATATAGCAATTTTAATGCGATGTCTACACGACATTGAAAATAGACGCGTATTAACATTGCTATTGCTGAATACGCTCGTATAGACATCACGATCAGCCATGCAAATTATAAAGGATTAGAATATCTGGGAATAGGCCAAGTGTTTATTTTGAAAGAAAATATAAAAAATGTTCGAAATTGACAAATTATGGTAATACCATACCTTGTCTAATTCGTACATTTTTTTATATTTTCTATTAAAATAAACCCGTGGCCTATTCCCAGATATTCTAATCCTTTATAATGCGCGGTCAAGGCATTTTTTACATGCAAATTATATTTAAGCAGATTATATCAATGAATCAGGCCATACATTATACGTACAGAGATATACCTATAACTAAGATATCCATGAAAGGAATATGTTTGGCATAGAAGTGAAACTCATCTGCGTGATGTTAAAAAAGTAATGTTAAATATCTACGGTTGAACGGTTTCAATTGATTCACTGCTAAAATCTATCTGCTCAATCTAAAATGACTTTACATAGAAAATGTTAAATTTTTTACTGCATTGACTAAATATAGACATATTCAACAATATATCAATCATGCCTAGATTTTGAAAGCATAAATGAGTCGCACAGCCGAGGCTGTAAGGATCATGTTTCACCATGATCCGCAGTGTAGGAATATCTCCGAGAGGATTCGTCGGAATAAGAACATTGATGTTCCTCTCTCAGATATTCCTTTCAATATCATCCCACAAATGCGCGAATATGAGCATTTCTAACTGGCTCAAGTAAATTTATTTGTATTTTTATCGCATTTTTGCACACACATTTTTATATGACTTTTGCTTGCCTTTAGCTGTATATATTTAAGTGCTTGTTGCCATCATTTATGGTTTATATAATAATACCTATTTACATACGGTTGATAAATTTTGCTTGGCTGACTAGAGGCCAGTCACTTTGCTGATAAAAAAAAGTTAGGCATGATTACAATTGTAGTGAATGTGTGCTATGATTCATGCACATACAGAAGTCTGAAAGTTTCTGGCTGTATACATAGATAGTGGTCCTTGTTTCAGTAGCCGGCAACAACGACGATTGTTGCCGGCTCTGGGCAGGCATCAATGAAATAATACCGCATAGCATTCACTACAATAAGTATTGTGGCATTTCATTTCAGTTATAGTTCACTCATACGATAATGAGAAAAATTATTATAATGTACTGTTTCATCATGAAATTTTGATAAAAATCTAGGCCTTTGGACATAAATCCTGAAATAACAAATGCTACACCTAAAACCATGTGACACAAGAAATATAAAAGAGAACCAAAGGAAATCAAGAGTCAAAGTAACGCGGTGCCCCAGCCAGAATCAGTTCATACCTGTCAGTTTCCACTATATTCAGAGATAGAAGTACTCAGGCATTGTGGCGCATCAAAGCGATTGACATTTTATTCTTGATGGCCTCCCGTGTTTCAGAAATGGTCGCTTAGGTTTTTGTGGAGAGCCTAGAAGCATGGGAAGTAAATGAGACAAAAATTGTGCGGTCAGCCAGATTCCACTGATTCAGCAGATTTCTAACAGTCTACTTTTATGAGTATGCATTTTTTCAAAACACGCCTAGAACGTTTTTTATTGATAAGCATTATGAATCAGAAACGCAGAGTATTAACTTCCTAACATGAATTATTTCCTTTTTCAGGTGTTCCCATCGCACGTCCCCGCATAAACGATATATCTGCACCTGGCATCAGCTATAATTCGTGCGATGCTGGCACGATCGAAGTTGAATCTGATTTTACATTTCTCGAAAATTGTTCATCTGAAGATTCCGAAACTGAGTCCTGCAGTGACGGCAAAACATTATCTGAAGATCTGTATGACTGTTACAGAAGCTTAAGCTTGAGTGATAAAGGGATGAACCACATTTTAAATGTGCTTCGAAAGCATGAAGTTGAAGTTCCATCTTCACTTTATTTCTTGAAGAAGATTGGTCAGTTCGGGAATGCATCGGGAGCGGAAATTACATCTGAAAGTGGCAGAATTTGCTACTTTTCACTGACGTCGCTCATCCGTGACCTCATACAAAAACATTTCTTCAAAATTTCTGAGCAGCAAATTGAGTTATCTTTAAAGATCAATATTGACAGTTTGCCGCTGTACAAAAGTTCAAGTGTGACACTAACTCCAATTTTGGTTAATTTTGAATTCCAACCGTCTCGGGTATTTCCCATCGGCTTCTATTTAGGGACTGGAAAGCCTGATGTAAATGCTTTTCTTGGTGAGCTTGTGAAAGAACTGGTACTGTTAAGCAATGGTACAATGATTACTGAAAAAAATGTGCGTTTAAAGAATGTTGTGTTTTTGTGCGATGCACCTGCAAGAGCTTACCTGCAGTGCATACGCTACCATGGACACAAAGAAGGTTGTGGATACTGCAAAGTGAAGGCTCGTACTGCGATGGTCGAGTCATCTTGAAGTCTAAAATTAGTGAATTGAGATCGGATGAGAAATATGCAGAAGGAATGGAATCCAATCAAGTGAAGGAAAGTCCTTTCTTAGACATTCCCAACATGGGATTAAGGACCGCCTTTCCACCAGATTACCAACACATGGTGTGCTTGGGTGTATGTAGACGGATCTTAAGTTTTTATTTTACCAAAGTGAAAGATTTTACACTTCCATGCCGACTTTCAAACAGACAGCTTAATGAGGTGTCAGATTTAATCACTTCAATCCGCCATCATATTCCGACGGAATTTCAGCGGAGACTTAGACCACTGAAAGACTTCTTGAATTATAAAGCCACAGAATTTCGTTCGTTTTTATTGTACCTAGTCCTTTCCTTCTCCGCAAGCATTTAAATGAAGAATACTTTGATCATTTCTTACTTCTTCATTTTAGCATATATGTGTTCTGCTCAAATTATCAGTCGCCCTTACAGCGAATGCGACTGCTTCATTGAAACTTTTTGTAAAAAGATGTCCAGAACTCTTTTCACCAAAATGTTGACGTATAATTTTCATGGAATTTTACATTTGCCGGAGTTTTATTCCATCTACGGTCCACTTGACAAATGGTCAACTTTTTTTGCAGAAAGCTACTTATCCCATGTCAAAAGAAAAATTAAGAGAACACCTCATTTGTTTATCCATGTAAAAAATGTGTTGCAGCGTTGTCAACAATCTGCAGAAAGTTTTGAAGAAAAAAGATATACCTTCACAAATCGCAGTCCAAACAATTGTTGTGTGTACCAGGACGGTCTTATGTTGATCGACAAGATAAACTCTGATAGCTTGGCTAACGGTAGAAGACTGTTATTCAAAAAAAGTTTATACAGGTTTCCTTACGATTCGGCTGTCCTGAACATTGGCTTCTTTACTTTGAGTAATATCCCGGTATATAATGTTCAGACTATTAATAAGTGCATGTGTATTCCTCACAAAGACTATTTCCTCTGCTTACCTTTTGCTTCCACGGAATATTTCAGCTGATTTGTGGTACTTCTGCCACTTGACAAATAGTATGTGAATTAGTAAAAGTGGAACCTGTCTATAACTTGCCAGTCAGCCTGGTCCCGAAATACTCCTACTGCTTATCATAAAATGAACAGTGGCTTTTCTTAGATATGTACATTTTCCTCTTATAAGAACTTCCTTATTAACTTGATTTCGCATCATTCAGTCATTGTCATGGTATCGATGATACTTAGAATTTTGGTAATGGCTATTGTTACCACTGAGTGGTAACAATAAGACGTCCACTGGCCATCGTTACCACCCAAAAGAATTCAAAGTATACACTGTCACAACGAATCTGATTGTTGAGTTGTTTATTTTTACGCATTATTCATGCAATACATATTCGAAATAATTAGCTACATGAAATTTACATTCTGGACGAATTTCTTCTCAGAAATAATTAGATTTTTTAGATCTCACAAGCACTGATGATGATGATGATGATATTTGAATGATTCCACGTATTATAATTAAGCAATTCAGAAGTACACTGTAAATGCATCTTTATCAGAAGTTAATTTCTTTTGAATGAGGTGTCCGTTAATTAACAGATCAATGAACGTAATATTTTGTTTGGATGTAATTATCCAAAAATTTGATTATTTCTGAGGAGAAATTCGCTTGAAAAGGGAATTTCGTGTAGTTATTTATTTGGATATGTAAAGCACGAATCATGCATTGAGAATCAACAGCTCAAGAATCTGAATCGTCGTGACAGCGTGTATTTTAAAATGTTTTAAGTGGTAACAATAGGCTGTGTGACATTATTCAAATTAGCTTGTCGTTACCTATAGCAAATAATATTTTGGCCCTTCATAGGCGTCCGTTATAAACAGAGTTCACTTGATTTATGTATGTCTCTGTATCGATCACAAGATACTTGTCAATTTTTGAAACTTTTTGGTCATTGCGGAGACATGTTCGTTTTCTAAAAGAAGAGCTACTAAGTCAAAGATCCGTTTCTATTGAATGCAATGTCTTTGGCAGCGTCTTCGTATATAACGTTTGTAAAATTTTTCCATAAGTTCAACTAATTAATAGTTCAATGTATGGAACTTACAACGATTACCAATCTTTCTGCTTTATCATTACAAATCTAGATGTCTCCAACATGATATGTTAAACAATAAATATGTTCATTTATGGCATGTGCTGTTTAGATTTCTAATGTAAATTGATTTCGTGGCTCCATTTTCAATTCAGAAATCCATACAGCTGTGTTTTTAGAATTCTGTATGTAGGCGAGCGACGAATTTTGTATCGTTCATGTATATATCTTGTATATACATTTCATGATTGGTGATTTTTGGTGATTTAAACGAATCTGTTTAATCAACATTTCATGCGAAATAGAAGTATATCATATGCGGGAATATACATGTAGTTTTCTATTACCATTCATGTACTTACTGTAATCTACTTATGTAATGATATTTGTGAAATTCCATGTGTAAATAAAATCAGGTACTAGGGTACTCTCCAGAGATCAGGTTCCATGGGAGGGCCGAAAAATGTTCAATATCAACTGGAACATCAATGTATAAAATATATTGTTTATTTTAGTGCATTTTGACAGTTTCAATATTTTAAACATGTGTTTAGCAGGCATAGGTTCACCCTCAAACACTGAAGTCTATCTGGGAAACGTCATCATCCACCGATCAGTTCCCTCCAAATTCCATCTGAACAGGAAATTTATTTTAGAGGCTATGCGTGAATGCAAGGCTGGGCAAAAGCTTGGGTTGGGTTTGACCGCAAGGTTTTCCACTAGCTTACCAAGACCCAAGACTAAGGTGAAAAACTTGTGATTTGAAACCCAGATTTTTAAAATCCACACCCTATTCAACTGTCAGGTCTTTCGTTATAGGTATTCCTATCATGAATGGAAACAAATTTCGAAAGCTGGCATCAGTATTCTGTTTCTAAATGAAACTATGACAAACAGGACAAGTTTCAGAATGTAATAAAATTTAAAAATGCCTAAAGTTCTTAAATGCAAATATTTCCTATTGGATCCATGTTTCAGAATATATATGTTTCAGATTTATCCATGTTTCAGAATGTAATAAATGCGAAGCTGCCCAAACTCAATCCATATTGAAAATTATTTATTATGAGGGTCAAGTAAACATGCTTCAAGCAAAAAATTTCTCATCATCAGTGACAACTTATGTACAATAAAATCGAGTATATAGACAAGAAGAATTATTCAAAATTATTTATAGCACCAAGCCGTGGTTGGCAAAGTTGACTGAAGCTATAGGCTACTATCTCGCGAGATAGACAGCAGAATATTGATGAATGTTCAACGCACTTGGAACTTAGATGAATCCACTAATGCAAATATACCGACGACCAATGAAATGATGGAATAGCTCACCTTCCGTCTTATTGTATGTAAACTCTATTTTATTGTACTATGTTTTCTACTGTCAATGTCACATACTGCACTACTTTCTACTGCCACATGTAATGAGATGGAAGAAATAGGCACCGGAAGAATTGACGGGAGGAGGTGGACAGGTATCTCCCAAGTCACTTTTCTTAGTGACTATGTGTCCAATTGTATCATGCGTCTAAGTCTGTTAACTCTAGATAGATGTACACGTGGTGAAATTGTCAGTTGATTCCGCTATGAAGAACTGACTATTATAGTTTAAAGAAATTGTTGCTAAGCATGACACGTTCTTTTGCAGAGAATGAGTAACAGTGAAGAATCTCGTAGACGACGGGAAGAAGATGCAAAACGAACACTGGATCATTACGATGCAGATGGCCAACAGGATGAATATCCATACAAGTATATCGTCTACTTTCCGAGCGAGCTGCAAGTTATTGCTTGTGATCCCAGAGATTTTAACACCACTGATTGTCAACTTGACACTGAAAATCTGGATGAGTTAAGGGGAAGAATGATATGTGGAGTGTGCAACTACAATGGAACAACATACAATGATGCTTATCTTCTACAGGTACGCAAAATAACAGCACAGGATATGGTGGAGTTAATAATAGCATGATTAGTAATCACTCTTGACAGTTGTTTCCACCATCTTTTTTAACCAGGTTATTAACAACGAAAATGTGACGGCCTCAATAAATTTCGTGCGACGAGTTCTCTTCGAGAAGACTAAAAAACCGAAAAGGCTACAATCCCTGTTAACCTTCAACGCACTGGCGGTGTCACGACAGAGATTTCCGCCGCTGAATGTAAGTTAATTTCTTAGTGCCTGTCTGTTAACAACCATATTTTATCATCATGTAACCAATGCATGAATATACTAAAAATGCATGACATTTCTAAGCTTTGTTTATTCTGCGCAAGAATAAATATGATGCGCATAATTTTTCTAAAACTACTGAATGTTCGTATAAACATTGCCTCCTTCATTGCTGACTAGAATATAATTTTGAAATCGAATTCCTATTCGAAAGTGCAGGTTCCCATCTTGGCAATTCTGAGAAAGATATAATTTGTGACCAAAATGTGAGATAATCAAAACGGAGACCTATCTTCATACATCGATAATCACCAACATAGCCAACTCACTCGTCGATCATATTCATATTATAGCACAGTGACGGGAAAGACGCGGTCCGTCGGCAAATGTTGGGTGGCCCGCCACCGTTTCTCATATTACATAAAGTGGCCCGCGGATATTATTTGAATCAGTGATGTGAAAATCCGACTTTTACCATTAAAATGTGCTTCTAGGGTTGAGGGACCTTCTTTAGAATTTTCAAAATGGATTACTAATAGGCCTAGCTAAATGAGCAAAGAGTTGGCACATAGATCCATATTCGCATGATCAGACCATGTTCCTTTCGTAATGCTTCTCAGCACGAACATACCTGTGAGTGACATAGCCATAATCAAATAACCATGACTAGCCTGGATTGAAGGCTATTTCCTATATAGCTGATCATTAACGGACCACCCACATTATGTTAAAATTCAATCGGTTCTCATGCCTTCCTATATCCTGTCGCACAGCAAAGTGCCATCCATCATTCAAGAGCCTACACACGTATAGTCAGACAGCCAGGCGAGGTTCTGCAGGGAAGGGGCCGAAAATAAGAGAGTAGATGTCTATGAAATAAGTGATAAACCAAACGATCATGTTATTTGGAATGAGGTCTTTACATACGGAAATTCCTCACAACGTTGGGATAATTTTTCGCCCAAAATTAGCTACTTCACTGTACCTGTAATTGCTTTCAATTATGTTCTATGGACAATTGTTGCATGCCAAATTTGCCCGTCTCTGTGTGAAACCATGTACGGCTAGGACTAATTCCATACTACGAATTCCTTTGTAGAATTATTTTTTTCTTGTACCTTTACTTATGCTGTGTGGCGTTGAAGTCATGTATGACAAACGCCACTCAAAACTTACACGTCAGATAAATAAAGGGACCTTGATCTGTTTCCACATGCTGCTGCACATGAGTGCACATAATGTGACATGCCTATTCTATCAGGTCTTAACCTGGTTATCAGACGATTTGTTTATTTCATTTCTTCAAAATTATTTTCTACTGATAGTTTGATCCCTTAAACATCGGTATTCTATGCCCTTCCGAAGAAAGCATGCTATACCTACGAGTACATGCACCAGCAAATTTCTCACAAACATCTAGGTTTGCTGAGTGATTGACTCATGTTTGAATTCACTAAAATGAAGTTCCTATTCGATTTTCGAAGTTAGGAAATGTAAATGATCCTGATTTCTCTATACCGCTTGACCGGAAAGATTTACACATAGGCCTACTGTCTTTAGTTTGATTTTAGATATATATTTATGATTCGAGACTTTTCACTCGTTTCAGCGGTGTTTCATTCGTTCAGAGGACAAGTGTTAATTGTTCCTCTTGTCTTTCAAACTATTCTCAGATAAATTTTAACATTACATCGTCTGCTTTCAGACTATACTGACAGACACTGACCAGGAAACTCGTGCACCTCCGTTGTCACGCAAACGTCCTTTTGGAAGAGACGAATCGTCCTCTTCGTCTGAAGAAGAGAATTTGCCTCCCTTGAATCATCGATTGACTAACAATGCGACTGAGCCTGCTGCTAAACATCGACGTAAGTCTGCGACATCTCAGCATCAAGGTCCTATCGCTCCTGTTGTCAAGTTTCGTCCTGCATCGGTTGCGCCCGAAGTAAGCACATTTCCTTCGCATTCGTTTCCTTTGGCTTTGCATTCGTCTTTGCTTATGTGTGAGTCATTCCTAACATGTGATCGGTGTTTCAACCACGAGACATCTATTAGTTCAGAGTCTCCCGGACTGCAATGTATTTTGCGAGTTATATGAAGCTCGCTTGCTAAGTAGATAAATTTTATTACCGTTCGCGTTGTTGACTCGCCATTTAAGACCTAGTTACTACAGGAAGGCTTCATCCTTTCACTCCTCTTCAGGTGTGCATAATTGAAATGTAAACATTGACTGCCTTTGAGGATGCTGGGCCCAAGCATCAAGGAGGTAGAATGAGTCATCCATCCTATTATCTAGAGTGCCGAGTGCGCATGACTCGCCAGCGAAGAGCTGTAATATTCATGGCGATTGGAATTCTCCGAAATGGCAGGGCAGAAAGTTTGGGAGTGAGTGTCTGTTCATCTTATCGTGTAAACGTTATTGTTTGCCGTGGTTGCCAGCATGTTGGGTGGCAGTCACGCAGTGCACAGTTGTCTCAGATACAGACAAGTATCTAAATATGTGAAGGAGGACATTGATTTTCTATACTGAAACCAACTCAATATGAAAATATATAAACATGACCATATCGTATCGGCTTAAGCACGTGACATGTTTCCTGCACACAAACATTACTTCAAATGCGACTTAAAATTGTGAGAAGTAAAGTGTATGCTCATTGCTTAATTATTTTCTTTCAAAATATGGATATACTTGTGCATGTAACACGTTCAATGCATTTAACTTATTGTCGCAGAATTAATAATAATAACGACTTTATTCGTCTTGCGAATTGCGGCAAGAGCGTAACACAGAAACAGTTGATTACAATGCATACAATGAGCTGTTACATCACGTGCAAAACTTGATGAACGATTTTGATAATCTCCGAATCCGCGACTGCGGCGGGCGCAGAGTTAGCGGATTGCGCCCACTGGGTTGTCTGCTTTGTTTCTCTCAGAGGATGATTACATTCCCTCTAGATCTTAAGAAAAAGGGATTGACAGCTATGCTCAGCTATGCGTTTATAACTCTATTTTCTGCATGGAAAGCCCACGTAAAGCGATCACTGGCAGAAGTCAGGGATCAATTAAATGGTCCAATACCCTCAAATGTCAACAGGAGGCAGCACAGAGGCAGCACTGCTTGCAAATCTGCAATTCATACGCCAATAATGAATAACGTCGGAACAATACGACTTCAAATGCGACCAGATGGTTTTCTTCAAACATTTTTTTATATCTGAAGCATTCTCGCTTGCATGATTTTCTTATGTTATGTGTCGGCAAAATTTGATCGAAGAGTTGGTACCAGTATGCACCAAATTGTTGGACCCTAACTGCTATGTCTCATCGACTTGAATAGAAATAAAAGTATGGATAGAAATAAAAACGGAATGAGCTTGTCGCGGGGCGAATATGGAGTGAGGAGATTTGACTGACGGAGCAGCTGAACGATTTATCTCCTAACTCTGGCGGTAGCTTGTTACATGTAGCTGTCAGAGTAATGAGGAGAATCAGTGATTGATGTGAAGGAGTGGCAGGAGCCGATAATTCTCGGGCTCTGCCAACAATCAACTCTTCTCTCTGCACACTTAAAGTTGTACATTTCATGTAATTACAGTTTTCTTTTTACTGGAAAATAGCTCTGGAATATATAGCCGAAATTAGTTGGTGTTATTTAATATACATAAAGACCACTTGGTTTTTCCAAGTACTTGTATAATGAACAGTGCGCAGTGCCGATGAGTCAGTTATCGCAGTGGAGGCCAGTTTCATGTGGTTGGCTGTGCTCCCAGTGCAATAACTGCAATGCCAGTTTTTTTTCCATTTTTGTCATCGTTGGTTCAAAGAATGTCGATGAGATTTGCATAAAATGCTACATATATACCTTGTGTTTGATGCATGCTCGCAACTGTTATTTATCATTTTCAGCCTCTGTTTGAGACGAACACTTTCAATCGGATGAGGGAGAAGATTCTTCGCATGGGCATGGTTATCGAAGATGAGGGTATGTAAGGCAATCATCGAACCAAATTATAAGGTTATAGAGTTGAAATCACTCGTTAGGCTAGAGAAAATGTATTTATTAATTGCACGACCTTTCGGTGTAAGACATTCCTCGGTTGCAACCGTATCGAGACTGCTTTCGAACATCCACCATTGATAACGGAGTTAGCGATTATTTTATTTCAATAGTATAGAAATCGAAACTTCTAATGACACAGATGAACGATGTTAGCATGTAATGAATGAAAGAGGGAAAAGATTGATGAAATAGGGGATACAAAACGCAGTTAGATGCAAAGGTAAAATGGAGTAATGTATGAAAACTACAATTGTTTACATACAGAAATTATGAAGAAAATGAAAAAAGTCAATATTAAACATTGAGGTCACAGCCCTAACAATCATTCATGCATAGTCCGATTGCGCCAAATGTGAATAGCTTCAACCTACCGGCTAACGCTTGGATGCTTTGAATTTGAAGCCATTGGTGTCAAAGACGAGGGCCAAATGACACACTAGAATTTTTTCGGTCAACCGAATGGAGAAGTGGTGAGCATCGACGGGGTCATGCATTTACTTGAATTATATGCGTGTATACACACATAATAATACGTAGCAATCGATATTTCATCTTGCCTGAAACTGATCGCATAGCTTTCAAGCACAATTCAAGATCATGATCAATGTTCCGGACCATCTTTGATATAACTGAGTTCGCGAAGTTCGACTGAGGACTTCATTATGTGTCTAAACTTTTAAAATAGTTGAATAATATTCATGCTATCATTCGTGATTATCTGATCATTAGGGCAACCCAAATTTGACCTATAAGACTCAGAATTTTCACCTAATATTTTCATTTTTTTTACTTTATTTAACCTAACGAATTTGTTAGTTTTACGCAATTCTAAAACTGTATTTCTTGCTGTCATCAGTTTTTTTGAATCGCTACTCAACCCCTAGATGACCTTTCACTCACAAAATTAGCTTATTCCAGTCAGAACTTTTCATTCAATAGAATTCATTAAAGGAATCAAAGTCAGATAAAACAAATTTCATTTTCTATTTCCATGTCTCGAAAGGTAAACAAGGTAATTTCAAGATGAAATTACATGACGTGTCAAACGACTTCAACTTAATAATTATTGGAGGACGAACAGCCAACGAAAGATAATTTTCTAATGTCAGGATGTGACAGAGGTGATGAAAAGAGTAGCATAATTTGGCATATTTTTCGGAAGAAAATGACGATCATTAGCTAACATTTTGTTGATCATGTTAAAACTTAGTTCATTAAAAAATTTAAATGTCGAATTGTGTCGTCTATTAAATGAATAATCGTCTCTGCAGAAGCTGAAGAAATCAGAAGTTTGCAGGTTACGAGTTACGTTTTTCTGGTTGATTTATACAACTATCTTATACAAGCTAAGATGTCTACATATTTCTGGGATGAAATTTCTGCTTCATCCAGAACAAAAAAATTTCGTCAAAAATAGGGCTGATGCAAGCCTTAATAACAAAACCAAATTTCGTCTTGACTGTACTCGCACGAGTTTACGGTGTGACAATGTTTGGTCAAGTGAACCGAGATAAAGTGATGAAGTTTCTTGTCTCAGAAGGAAATGAAAGGAAAGTCATCAGCCGGGTTACATGAGTTATTTATTTCTCCATATCTTTTTGAAGAAATATAAAGCTTAGCATAATTATTATATCTCCTCAATTCCTTAAATATTAACTGAATGTGACTTTATCGAACTTTTTAAACTATATTTTACTTGGGTTGCCCTAGTGATCATCAATTCTATTTTGTTTCATAATTAGGTTATTGTCACTCCCTAAAATAGTGATTAATTGGTTTATGATACTATTCAAAATATTTCGCTACTTTTTTTCAATGACATGAGTTTCCAAATTTTAAATGAGTTTGCAGTTTCTACTATTTCCACTGTCTACGGACAATATCATGGACAACAAACATCATAGAGTGAACATTATCATCGAATTCCTCACTGTAAATTGATTGGAAACTTTGCTTCTATTTTAAAATTGTCATTATCGATATTTGCTACTTATATATCCAAATTTCAGTAGTTTACATGATTCAATCGCATATTCATGATTGAGTTTCAAAAAATCAAGTACATTTGTGCATGGAACTGGTTGCATGGAAAGCCGCATGTGCTGTTGTGATCATGGCGAGTAAACAAGAAATCGGTAAAGTGGATTTTGTGGATTTTTGACTTCAAAAAGCTTAAATAGGCTGATTTTAAACAGATGCGTAAATTATGAATTTGGCATCATCAATCACATCATCATCATCACTGCTTATCAAATTTTAATGTCATTAGCGAAGCTCGAAGTTTAAAGCATTTAAGAATTCGCAGGACTGTGTATCGGTAAAAATTGCGCCAATTTTTGTACATAACGTGGGCGTTTTCGAAGTGTCAATACTAGCCTACACCATCAACTATTATTGCTGATAAGGCTAAATCGACTTGATGATCCTTCGAGGTTCATTCAGAATATACGTTCACCATGGATGCTATCGTATACAGGTCCAAGAAATCAAAAGAAGCGGAGAGTTTTGTCTAACCTAAGAGACGCTGCGGTTGAAGGTTAAACAATCCTAATAATTTGCATTTTACATGACAGCAGAAGTTATTACTGTTTATGTCACATTAATGGTAGGAAACTCATTTAGAATTTTTATCGATAACATGTACAACATATGCATTCCTCTCATTTGTCTTTCTGCCTTTCATAGCCCTTCAGTGTCTGAAAAAATATCCCATAGCCTACTCACATTGCCATTCTTATTAAGTTCATCTTCGCCGTCTAGCGTATCTAATTTTCAGATATTGCCTCTGTAAGGCTAAACCGCACTGTAAGCTTATTTGATTTTGCAGATTGCAAGAGTGATCATCAAGTTCTATATTGACTTTCTTGTAACATGACGGCACCTTCATTCTTGAATAAGAATCAACACTTTCACTCAGCATTCACCTTAAAGACCAATTAGAGCAAGGGTCGTCAAAACTTAATAATTTGAACAATTTTCAGGATATCTAGTGATATACAATTTCAACTGATTGATAGTTTACTTTGCAGCTCGCAATCATTGCAATAAATGAATAGTCTTTGCATAATTGATTCGCAAATAAATTCCCTGGTGTAACAAACGGAGCAAGATTGCATGTGCACATGTGTGTTCAGCATGCTGCTTTTTAGCATTTAATTGAAATGTTACCTATATGAATCAAGAAATGCAAAACTTCAAAGTAATGATGAAAACAAATCTATTTTGGGAAGCAAATTGCGTCAATAAATTTAGGCCTAATGATTTTAATGTGTGCACTATTTTGTATGTAGCATTTTATAACTACCGGTAGAAAGAGAAAATATATTGTTAAATAATCCAAATACGTATACAAAAATATAAATTTCAATGATAATAAACAAATATGATAATAAGCTTAGATTATTCATAGCTTCTTAAACAACTTGTAATATGCTTTTCTATCTAAAAATTAAAAACGTTTCTAAGTAAATTTCTATATGTAAAGCTCTATAAATTTCAAAATAGAAACATATCAAAATATAGTGTGACTGTGAACCATTTAGAAAACATCATCAGATTTTTGATTATGTATGCAACCCACATGTATTATGAGCAGGCAAATATCTTCTTTCGATGACCATCCTTCATAGTTTATAACCATACAGACCCATGATAAATCTGATGTAATTAGGATAGGCCTATTTAGATTGCGATAATGTTACAGAAAAATTGCAATTATTGATTTTCGAAATTCACAATTACATAATATGTTCTAATGAAAATAATCAACGTTTAACTAGCAATCGATTTTTGATGTCAAAACTGTCAATGAGATCATGGTCTTCTGCGGTGTTGAATAAAATGCTTGTTTGGCCATGACACCGATCGACGTATTTCTATGAGCTACTTGTTGGCGATAAACATCTGATTATGGGAGTTGTATTATCAATCTGACTACAGCACTATAGGCTACTCGGACTCGAAAATTAAAAATATGAGTGGCAACAATAGCATCAGAAACGTCAATATCATAAAACATTGTACATATGTACGAGGCCTACAGACCATTTCACAAATCATTATACTACTTATAAGTCTTCGACAAGAAACATGTGGATAGCCTGACTTAACCACTGCACCTTTCAGCAATGTTGTACGTCCAATGTACAATCCTCGACAAATTAAGTGACTTGTCGACGCGAATAGCTCGAATGGAGCGCAAATCCGCACCATCAGAACCGGTGGAAATGGAAACTCCCATATTTCACAGCGGAGGAGTCCTTGACGCGGATGCCTACCAACCTAGTAAGTACACGAATCAGTTTAAAGCCAAATTAACAAAGTGAAAAAT
Organism: Prostheceraeus crozeri; assembly: GCA_907163375.1. Lineage (NCBI taxonomy): Eukaryota > Metazoa > Platyhelminthes > Polycladida > Euryleptidae > Prostheceraeus > Prostheceraeus crozeri. The sequence goes on along the minus strand of CAJQUW010000172.1, from coordinate 11,358 downwards.
ATCTCGATCATGACGTTAGAATTTTTGTAGTGACTTTCTTACAAACTTATAAATCTCATGTGATAGATATGAGATTCCGAGAAGTGAAAATAAATGCAGTCCTGATTGACAATATTTTGAAACGAGAATTTTTATATTTCCTGTCATTAAAAGTAATTACAATAGGGCCTTATCTGCGTACATAGTCCATGTATTCGTTGAATGAAGTCTACATAGCTAGGCCATAGGCCAATGATGTGTATCGTACTTTTGATTATTTTTCAATGCCTTATTGAAACATGCAAAAAACAACTGTATGTAGATTTTCACACGGTCTCCAGTTGCTATTTATTTTTCCAGACTCCATGGATGATGCAGCAAGGTGGAGCAAACGCAAGAGATTTTTGTGAATCGAGTCCTAAATAAACTAATATCCAAAAACATGCAGTTGAAGATCAACCGAACCGGCGTAAAAGGAAAATTTAAATTTCCTGCCAATCTTGAAACTGCTCTCAAGGGTGAGCTAACTAAAATTTATAATGAAATTTTATCAGATAGGCCAATGTTGAGAAGGAGAGAGAGAGACTGTGTGTGTATACAGCTGTAAAACTGTTTGCCCTAATCATGTTTCGATCACATTTTTGTTATCCATTATAAAATACTGAAAATAAACAGAAAACATAATTTTGCTTGTACTTTTTTGATAAATGATCACAACTCTATTCTAGTGCTTAGAATACAACTAATTTGTCCAAGTGACGTTTCTAGACTCACGTCTCTAAAACATCATTGTGAGTTGTGACTATGAGAACCAACAGCTATTACACAGACTACAGAAACATGAAAAAGCAGCTCAATCATAGGAGGATCTAAATTATATGACTATTTTAATGATTACCTTACCAATTGAATTTTATACAGAAGCTGATGATCTCTTTGGTGCAATGATATAATTAATAGCATTTTAAACATCGATCAATGTCATGGAAACTGTGCATGTAGACATATTCACAAATCAATGATTGTCATTGAATAATTAACAATAATAAGGCACCGATAGGATTGTATGCATCTATAAAAGGCGGCAAAATATTTTCTAATTGAATTATTGTTATCGATAAAAATGTGTGATAAAATTGATAAATAAATACCCCAATTCATTATTCGTTGTGCAATTAGATAGGTGATCAGATTTTCATCTTTTATTATTGAGTGTAGTTCTTTGATCTCATCAAATTTGCATCATACCGACTGTTTTAAAGCTTCTTTTGATATAGGTCATAACTGATTTTTATCTGACTATCAACGGTGATCACAGGTACAGAGATGAGTGGTTCATCCAGCGAGATCCAAGCAGATTTTTGCAATACCTGTTGATCAATATTTTTCGGATAGATAGCTTATTATAAGTATTTGTTTTGAAAATGGAGCAGTGCGCTTGGGTCAATGCTCGAATGTGAATATCTGCCACAAATCTGACTTTGTGAGCCTTGGCGAGTTTTTGCTGTGAGATTTTTCATTAAAAATATTAATTGTCAATTGGGCGTGTACAGTTTGGTTTCAGCACGTTTTAGTTGCATACATTAGGCTATCAACTAGGCCTACTCACTAGTCTGTGATAGAATATCATATAAAATGTAAATTCATAAGTGGCATTTTCGAAACTTATTCGTAGATGAATCTCATATCGTATTTGTAAGTTCAGTTCATAATTCGCGGGAAGGTTCAAATCTTTCTTTCGATTTCAGATTGCTCCTATCGACTATTTCAAGGAACAACAGCGCGGGATGTCGAAAACTTCATTATGAACTTTTTCAAAAACGCTCCTGACCGCTGTAATAATTATAGAAGAGAGAGAAATACATGACCCTCTTTTGATTGAACTTGGAAGTCTTTCTTGATTCTTTTTTCTAGAAATTACACTAACACCCTACTACTTGCAAATCAGCAAGTAGTAGGGTGTTTTTTTTTATAATGAACCTACGGTACCCGACGTCGTTCCGACCATCGGCCATGCGGACATTCTGTTCTTCGGTACGAAGTCGGTACCGGAAGTCGGACTGACGTATTTTTTTGTAGTGGGATGTGTTGATTAGTGGTGCAAGGTAAATTTTGTTGACAGAGTTTTTTTGAAGTTCAGCGGAGGTGGAGAGCATGTACGGTGGTGAAGTGAGGTATTGTCCTGTTCGTTGGGAGTTGCAGTATGTGTGTGTGAAGTTTGGAGGGAATCGGTTCAGTTTTGTGGGAGCCATGGCCCCGTATAGGTGAGTTTGTGTATGTGTTGATTAGTGGTGCAAGGTAAATTTTGTTGACAGAGTATTTTGAAGTTCAGCGGAGGTGGAGAGCATGTAGGGTGGTGAAGTGAGGTGTTGTCCTGTTCGTTGGGAGGTGCAGTATGTGTGTGTGAAGTTTTGAGGGAATCGGTTTAGTTTTGTGGGAGCCATGGCCCCGTATAGGTGAGTTTGTGTATGTGTTGATTAGTGGTGCAAGGTAAATTTTGTTGACAGAGTATTTTGAAGTTCAGCGAGGTGGAGAGCATGTACGGTGGTGAAGTGAGGTATTGTCCTGTTCGTTGGGAGGTGGTGTATATGTGTGTGTGAAGTTTGGAAGGAATCGGTTTAGTTTTGTGGGAGCCATGGCCCCGTATAGGTGAGTTAACATGCATAGTTGTAAGTAGTTTTGGTGAGTAGTATGTAAAAATATTAAATTGCATTTGGAGTGGTGAAGTGAGGTATTGTCCTGTTCGTTGGGAGGTGTAGTATGTGTGTGTGAAGTTTGGAGGGAATCGGTTTAGTTTTGTGGGAGCCATGGCCCCGTATAGGTGAGTTTGTGTATGTGTTGATTAGTGGAGGAAGGTAAATTTTGTTGACAGAGTTTTTTGAAGTTCAGCGGAGGTGGAGAGCATGTAGGGTGGTGAAGTGAGGTGTTGTCCTGTTCGTTGGGAGGTGCAGTATGTGTGTGTGAAGTTTTGAGGGAATCGGTTTAGTTTTGTGGGAGCCATGGCCCCGTATAGGTGAGTTTGTGTATGTGTTGATTAGTGGTGCAAGGTAAATTTTGTTGACAGAGTATTTTGAAGTTCAGCGGAGGTGGAGAGCATGTATGGTGGTGGTGAAGTGAGGTATTGTCCTGTTCGTTGGGAGGTGTAGTATGCGTGTGTGAAGTTTGGAGGGAATCGGTTTAGTGTTGTGGGAGCCATGGCCCCGTATAGGTGATTTTCGGATATGCTGATAATTTTCATTGGTCGAGAGAGGTTTTTGGAGATTGACATGAGGTATTGGCATCGGGAGAGGTCAAATGAGGTATTGTCCCGTTCATTAGGACTTGTAGTATATGTGTGTGAAGTTTCGCGCTGTATGGTTGAGATTGATGGAAGCCATGGCCTCGTATAGGTTGTGTTCTTTTAGAATTTTTGTTTAAATAGGATTTGTTTTAAATTGTCGAGAAACGGCGGTGATATTCAGTAATTTGATGATGTGTGCTTGTTGATCACTTCTTGAGGAACCCGAATATGTGTTTGGGAAATGTTTAATATTAACGGAGCTATGGCAACGTATATGGTTTAGTAATTTTTTTTATGGCATCGTATGTAGTTTAGCAATTGCAAATATGTAGTGCACCACACACGTCGGAGTTTTTCATTTACAGATTCTTCCGAAGTTCTAGCGTGCCAGGTGAATGATCAATTACTAGAAATCCTGAAAACAAGTACCCCAGTGCGCCGAAGCCTGCCATCCGGTCGCGGTCCGGCGCACCACTGTATCTATGCCAGTTAGTGTCCAACGCATACAATTGGAACTGAGTAACCTCGTCGAATGGTTCACGCCGCCGAACTGGAATCCATGCAGTGGTGCGTCAGACTACCTGGCACACTTCTGAGAGGCACGTCTGTACTCGGCGCTCTGCCGCGAAGAATGTCAGAAATACTAAAAATTTTATCATTTGTCTGGCGCGCCTGGAACCAGTTGAGGCAAGACTAATTTCAGAAGTTCTAGAAATAGATCTTACTTCTGTCGCACTGTATCGTCAACGTTGAGTCTGGCGCGTCTGTCACTGGTTTCAAGAAGCCTAATTTCAGAAATTTCAAAAATAGATGTTGCGTCTTGCGCTTCAACCTCTAATCTAGTGTGCTTGGCACTGTTTTCGGCAAGCAGAATTTCAGAAATTCTAGGAGTACATCCTCAATCTCGCGCACTGTCGCGTCAACGTCTAGTCTGGCGCGCATGGGACTTATTTCGGCAAGATAGATTTCAGAAGTTGTAGAAATAGATCTTACGTATGTCGCACTGGCGCGTCAACTTCTAGTCTGGCGTGTCTGTCACTGGTTTCAAGAAGCCTAATTTCAGAAATTCTTGGAGTAGATCTTACACTGGCGCGTCAGCTTCGAATCCGGCGTTCCTGGCACTGGTTTCGGCAAGCCTGCTTTCAGAAATTCAGGATCAGATCTTGCGTGTGGCGCACTGTCGCGTCAACGTCTAGTCTGGCGAATCTGTCACTAGTCTCAATAACCTAATTTCAGAAATTTCAAAAATAGATGTAGCGTCTTGCGCTTCAACCTCTAATCTAGTGTGCTTGGCACTGTTTTCGGCAAGCAGAATTTCAGAAAATCTAGGAATACATCCTCAATCTCGCGCACTGTCGCGTCAACGTTTAGTCTGGCGCGCATGGACTTATTTCGGCAAGATAAATTTCAGAAGTTCTAGAAAATAGATCTTACGCATGTCGCACTGGCGCGTCAACTTCTAGTCTGCGTGTCTGTCACTGGTTTCAAGAAGCCTAATTTCAGAAATTCTAGGAATTCCTTTTTACATCTCGAGTCTGGCGCGCTTGTCACTGGTTTCAGTAAGACAAATTTCATAAATTCTAGGAGCAGATCTTATACTAGTGCCTCAATGTAGATTCTGGCGCTACTGGGACTGGTTTCAAGAAGCCTGCTTTCAGAAGTTCTAGGAGTTGATCTTACGTTTAGCGCGTCAACGTCGAATCTGGCGCCCCGGGCACGGTTTTCGGCGGGCCTAATGTCAGAAATGCGCGCCTGGCACTGGCTTCAAGAAGGCTAATTTCAGGAAATCTAGGAGTAGATATTTCGTCTGGAACGTCAACCCCGACTCTGGCGGGCTGTGTGTTGGCTTCGGCAAGTATGATTTAAGACGTTCTATGAACTGAAACTACGTCGAATCTGGCACTCTGGTACGTCAACCTGGGACTTGGTGCACCCAATTCGAATCTGGAGCGCATGATCCTGACTTTATCGAGCTTGTTTTCAGAATTCTAAAAATGAATCATTATTGTGACACAGGCACACAAGATCCCGATATAAAACAACAGTTGGCGTACAAGTTTTTGTAACACATATCATGCTCGATAATCAAGCTGTCATGCAGATTGATGAAACTTATAGCTGAAATTGCTGTTAATGATCGACACCTACATGAGAGTATTTGATGTTGCTCATTTTTAACTTTGTGCCTTATAGGACCATGTTTCTAAGAAGTCTAATAGGGTTCCTTTAATGGCCAGAGTATATTGATTTTTCATTATGATTTGGATAAATAAGTGAATGTGTGAGGAATGTTTATTAGGAAGTAATAACTTAGTAGCAGATAGGCATAACATCAATATCTGGTACTCAAATGCTACAACCAATATGCGTTGGAGCAAAAAATGAACATGCGAAAATCTAGGGTGATTTACAGATGTCAGGATGACAAAACAAAATATTGCAAGTTCTCAAGAAGTCTGCTTTTTTCACAGGCATGATTGCTTATGGGCGCTTTTTTTCTGGTATTTGATATTCTTTCTTCCGCTACATCATTTCGCTGCTGTAATGATTAACTCACTTTTGAAGCACTGTATCAACTATTCATTTTGATAGTATGACACCTATCAGTAGAAATCCTAAAATGCATGTGTGCGCATGCCCCCCGGCCATGTCAATCACCAGTACATAGTATTTCAATGCATGCTTGATTATGTTGTGGTTCTCACCCTAGCTTGACTATGCTGTAATATCATCGTATGATTGATTATCTCGGTCTATTAGTATGGCATACAACAATCTTTGAATAGAATATCTTCATTCCAAAGAAGGAACTTTTGTTTATGTTGTCTGCCAATCTGCCAAGATAATGCAGATCATTGATTGTCCGTATCCCGGTTGCGGGAATATGCTACTAGCGATGTGGACGCAGCTGTTGCGGCCGCCTCCTGACGATACACAACGGTGTTCACTACAGGAGCAGCAGCCCCCACTTCCATTCCACAAAGCAGAAAGTCTCCAAAACATGATTCGTCCCAATATCAACTGCTGTGGCTCTTCGGAAGAAACATGGAACGCCTATAAAGCCCGATGGACTTATTCAAGCACGGTACCCCCATCTTCTGCGACCGAGACGACCCAGCATCTCTTCCAATGCTGTGACGAGGAGTTGGGGAACGAACCTACTCCGCATGGAATCCCGACATCCATTACCCATAGCGCGCATGATGTGCTTGCGGCGATAAAGAACTTGCTGTGAACCCGGTTGCTATCAGTGTCCGCCGAACTGATTTATTATCCCTTCGACAGTTTCAGATAACGGTGAAAATGTTCGTTCATTTTTCCGCACGTATCAAAAGGAAAAGCTGCATACCTGCGCATTACACTATCAGCTGATCCACAACTTAGATGTGGCCAACGAGTTGATTTACCACTAAGCATTATATACTAAAGATGTCCTTGTCTCAGGTTATAGCAGAGGATGAGTTGAAAAGAGAAGTTCTCGGTTGGCCAGTCGCACGACCACAGTAGCAGTCGAACAAGCAGTTTCTTTCATAGAGGCCAAAGAAATGGCAAGACATGCTCTAAATCGACATTCCCAGCTTCAACCAATGCTGTACTCCTCTTATCGCCAAACAACCGACCCAAAAACCGCAGAAAAACATGACCTGCACAGCATGTGAATTGTCCAAAATTGCCGTGCTGAGATTGACAAACTTCTCGTGGAGCAAGCGACACAAGAAAAGATCGAACAGAACAAATTTTGTCTCGACTGGTTGGCGTAAGCTCAATCCTCGACGACCAAGTTCTAATACCATCTATGGCTGGTAATCGACGTCACCACTGATGAGTGACGTAGGGAGCCATCTCCATTGGAGGTATTATCACCAACGCTACCCCGGAAATCCGGTGATTACTCTCAGTCACATGCTGTTCGATTCAGACTTAGGGTGAAACACGCTGAGTTCCTAATGCGACATCCCACATTGCAGCTCACAGCTTACCGTCAACTCGGGAGAGCTATCACAATTCCATCGCGCGACTACCTTGTGAATGAAACCTTCATGGTTACGGTCGTTACTGACACAAGGAGAACCCAGTCTTGTTTATGGGATTGTCGGATTTCTTCGATGTGGTTTTTTAAGAAAAGCCATCTGTTATTCCGGTAAACCATAGATTAAAATTCGCTGCTAACACAGAAGATATCCATATTTGGGGCGCCATTTTTTCTTCGCTTATACAACGGCACAAGCAGCAACGGCGACCAACGTACTGCGGCCGTTATGACTTAAAATACTCCCTAGTACTGAACGATTTTATTTGTCTCGAGATGGCCCTTATCCAACAACGCGGTGTATGTTGCTAAGGATTTCCCGAAAATCGGACAAGTCGAAGAATGCTCGGTTCACGACAACGAGTCGCCTACTGTGGATGTCCTGTCCGAGACAGGCCGCCTCCCCGTTCCGGAAAAGCTCCCATTTTCCATGTGACAGAAGAGCAAACATTCACCTTTAATGAAGGAATTGGTTAATAGAAAGGTTCAACCTCATCAACCTTCAACCTAGTGTCCTCCACACCAACCACTCCCGGTGGTATTAAGGGTCCAGCCATCTCCCTGGCATGGTACGACTAGTGAAACGGTGACACACTCCCCATGCTGTATCCATACACAAAGCTTCCCAAATACCCCTTCATTGGCAGGAAAATTGTAAAGCAGCAACTTGACGCCCCGACGTTTTCCTTGGGTGTTATTATGAACAGCTAGTCCCCAGATCGGTGAACCTATTACTCAGTCGATGGTGTGCCACAGACATGTGTTAGCGCGCAAAGCAGATGGCGACTCCGAGACGCATCCGTCGATTTATTCACCTTATAAACGCCAACTGTCTCCGGGAAACGCACCACATCAGACCTCCATTCCAACAAGCCGAAAGCTGTCCCTCCTGATACATGGAAGTCGGTCCCATGAACGCCTGGAATGGTTTCCATCGGTACCAATACCGCCCTCAAGATCGACATTAATACCCCTAAAAAACTTTCATCACTCCATGGGGCCCGGTTACCGGGTACAAGGGATAGCTCACAGGGTTTTCTTCAAGCTGCGATGGATATGCTTGGAGATTCGACGAAATTATCACGGATGATCGAGCGGAAGTCGAAATGCGTTGACGACACACATTATGTTGGACAACGACTTGGCTGTCCACTGGTGGAGAATGATTCGATTTCTTGATCTCCTTAGGTAGGCAGTGGCATTATCCTCAACAAAGCCAAAGTTTCAATATCTGCCAACGAGAGACGTCGACTTTGCTGGTTCCGGATTACGAAGAATGAGATCAAACCCCTTGAAAAATATATACGCGCAATCGAGGATATTCCCAACTCCCACGAACGGTCACCGAATATACGATCTTGGTTTGGACTTATCAACCAAGTGGGTCACTAACCAGCCGTCTATGTTGCCGTCATGGCTCCTTTCACCTCTGCCTGAGCCCCAAAAAACCAATTCATTTGGACTCCAGAACATCGATATAGCATTCAAACGCTCCAAAGAAATCATCGTAAAAACGCCATAATTGAGGGTGTTGAGATTTTCGACCCAACACGCCAACCCAACGCACCTGCTTGCGTCCGATTGGTCAAAAACAGGCATCGGTTTTTCTCTCACAACAGCACTGCAATTGCAACAAACTCGCACCTGGATGCTGCCGAGACGGTTGGAAGATAACCCTTGCCGGATCACGATTTTTGAGGCCAGCAGAATCTAGTATACGCACCTGTGGAGCGAGGCTTTAGCTTATTGCCTGGTCTTGGAGCAGACCAAGTAATACACACAGGGCTGCGATAATTTGCTGATCATCACGGACCACAAAAGCCCGCTCACCAAACTATTTGGCGATCGTTATGCTCGATGGAAAATTACCAACCCCCGTCTCTTTGCGGACTAAAGCAGCTACCCTCTTATGGCGGTTTTTCCATTCAGCATATGCCGGGCAAAGAATAATCACATTCTCTATGCAACTTCCCGGAATCCCGAACATTCATCCGTGACTGACAACCAACGAACATCTCCAACCGCTCTCTACCGCAAGCCTGCCTCCCGCGAACGAAGATAGCACTGAAATGGAAAACCGAGCTCTTAAGGCAGCAGCATAATTGCAAACAACTTTCGAGCTATCACAGGAACTTGTTCACTTGAAGTACGCAAGACCCTCATATAGCTAACCTTGTGTCCTTTATTTCCTCTGGCTTTCCGATGAAAAAACGCACTTGCCGAAGACATCAAACCTACATGGAAACACCGCATCACTCCATGCAATTGATAGTGTGCCTATCGATGGATCAAAGAATAATTATTCCTTTACTCCATTCGCTTCGACGAATTCTCCAACGCTCCATGCCGCACACCAAGGCTCCACTGCAATGAATCACGCGCAAAGGTAGAAGTCAATATTGGCCCAGAATTAACTCTCAAACAGATTCAAGCAACACGTGATAATTGTATGATTGCAACAGAATATCGCTCCCTCCCAGGCCCGTTTGCCGCCCAAAGAACCCGTTTATAACCGACAAACTTTCCTTTCGAGGCCATATCGCCTGCGACTTACATTTTCCCATAAAGGATATCCTATTACCTTGGAGAAGCTGATCGCCTCTCCTCTTGACCAGAGGTCTTCCAAATTCGGAAGGGGGAGATCTACCATTGGATCCGACGATTATGCAAGACCATGCGAAGTCTTTTTGCCACTTTGGTGTCCCGGCGAGGATTCCACGACGGTGTGGACCGGAATTTGTTGGACACTCAACGGAAGGCTTTCTTCAACCCGTTGGAGGTCTATTCATCAACTCGCATCTCGTCAGCGTATCACCCATCCTCCTAAAGGCAGAGCAAGACGTCCGGCTGTTTAAGAAACAGTCAAGCGAATGTTGATGAACAATAAATATCCACATGATGTGCTACAGGGATCAACACGACAACATGGTCAGAGCCCTTCCTCATGCTTCGTAATACGCCTGATCCCGGCTGCCACTTGTCGCCCCGCTGCATGACATACTAATCGGGACTCCGCTTGCGAAAAGCATTCGCCTTCCTTTCATATACTAAGAATATCCCGGCCCACTTTTGATAACCCCGCAAATAGCAAATACAATGGAAGACTGTGCCCTGGACCCTAAAAGAACGAACGCCAAAAGTAGGTACGTCACAAATCATCCGAAATACTTGGTGAGCAACGCTCAACCTTTGGAAAGCCATTTCTGCTTTGGTGATCACGTGTTTATCCTAAAAAAAAACGGGACAATTTCCGAAGCGATGGACCCTCAATTGGCGTGGTGATGGAAGCAAAGACAATGATCAATACCCATAAAGGAAAACGTTCTGGTAAGGATTGACCCTCGGAACTACCGTCAATTCCTTCGGAAATAAATAAGACTCTCATAAATCCTCATCCCAGACAACATTACCTTCCCCACACTTACTCGGCCGTATTGTACGCCTCCTGCACCTATCGCTGAGGATAGCCAACGTCTCACAACTCAACGCCACAACCATCGATCTACATAGAAAACGTCATTGGAACCAAGTCCAAGTACATCCAACTTGAAAGGAGAATCCTCTGCAAGATCTGTGACGCAACCAATTATGCTATAATACACACACCATCGCCTACTCTCTATGAACCAAGCATTGCCGTTGTCCTTCCCTCTATTCAAGCGTGAATTTTCTGCTCCGCCTTTGTCGGACTGATCATCTCGTCAGCGTACAACAAACGGCGGAGGCCTTTTATGATGCTCATACAGGACAATATGACTCACGTACTGCTTAACATAGGCCGCATGTTCATGCACTTTTATAGTTTCTCTGTATATATCGATTGCACCGCGTTTTGTCTTTTTGGAAATCTGGGGGTGCGATGTAGAAATACTAAAATGCCATGTGTGCATGCACATGCAACTTACATTGTCATTCTCAATGCATGGCTTGATTACTGGTTGTGGTCTCACCGCTATGCTTAGGACTATGCTGTTAATATCATCGTAATATGATTGAAATCTCGCGATACTATTGATAGCATACAACATTCTTTGAATAGAATATCTCATTCCAAAGAAGGACTTTGTTT
>CAJQUW010000171.1:0-150629 GCA_907163375.1 Prostheceraeus crozeri | reverse complement strand
AAAATTCTCATGGTCATACTGCAAGAGGTATTACATTAACATGGCGACAATTTGTCAACCTCAATGATATCATGAGGGATTTGGAATATTTTGAAACATTAAGATTCATCTTCTTGGGTGATCAAGTTTGGTTTCAACGTCGCAACAATGAAATTCAAATCTGCCATTCTCATTCCGCAAACTGTTTCTCATTTCGCAAATACAATTGGGAGAAGTATAGAAGATACATACATCGCTCCATCATGACATTTATTCGTCGTGAGTTCATCGCCCTACTATGCAAATCTTAATCAGACATGACTACCACGCACCATGAGTTGGAAATTAGATTCCCTACAACGTATTGAAACGGATCATGATCGAAACGTCTATTTCAAAGATTCAACTGGAAATGTGAGAAGGGAGTTTGCTTTATCTTATCGTCATTTTCAATCTCTACATCATATCATGAAGGATTTGAAATACTTCTATATGAAAAGACATTCACGCATTGGAAATCGCATCTGGTTGCGCGTCAACAATCGGCGAATTCAACTCTATCATTCCCAATTTCATACTAACTTCACATTTCATCAAGGTAGTTGGGAGAAGTATAAAAGGAAGGTACATCGCTCAATTTACTCATTCTTTCATCATGAAGCGCCATCGCTACACCATCGTCAACATTCTCCGTCGCTTCAGACTCTACACCAAAATCGATCTCACAACATTACACCAATACCTTCCAAACAGGAAGTATTACCCGGGCCGTCCTCAAATGTTAGTGGTGAAGATGAACAATTCACCGAATCTTCAACTCTTCCCAAATGGGACTGTACAGATTCTCGGCGCCCTTTCTCATTCATCGGCGCAGTCAATGCGCTTAGAGCTACAAAGACTACTACGTCGGATATGGAAGAGGGAGAGGTGTGTGATGTCGAATCTGACTGTGGACAATATGGTGATCTCTACTCAATTGAGTGAAAGTGTATCATTTTTGAAGATTCGTACCAGCAGTTACAATTTGTGTTATGAACCCGAACTTTTTCCTGCAGCTCTCATTAGTTGTTGGTTACCTGTGCATGTGGCAATCTTTCATAATAGTAAAGTGATCATTACTGGACTAAAATCTCATGTACAAGCAAATGTGATCCTAGACTATCTCATCGAGTATGTACGTACCCAGCGGATTGTAAAATAAAAAACAATTTTTCCAACATGATGTTTTTATTTCAAATCATGATAGAACTTACAAATCATTTTTTCATTAGAGGATGGATTACATGAAAAGTTTTGAATAACAGATACAAATCGAGATACATGTAAACGTTTTAAGATGAAGTACAGTACAAAAGCGCCACACGTTGATGAAAGTGGATGTTGTAGTATGCGTTCATTTCGCTGATATTGACGCGTATGTTTTCTCAACCACTGCTGTGTTGGTATATTTGGAGGTTGAGCAAGAGAGTCAAATAGTTCACCACGTCGGTCTTCTCCAATAAAGATCGCTTTCCAATGCTCACCGCCTAAATTCTGCGAATGAGTGTTTAGTACAATAAAGATGGGATAGTGATTTACTGCAGGTGGTAAGGTATCGAGTGAATAGACATTATCGAAAGCTTTGAACGTCGCTTCGTCTGCATTACGCTGCACTTTAGTCTTAATATCGTCAGCAGTCAACCAACTAATTAACGATTATACTGAAGAATCACGTCACGATACTTTGTAATTTCAATATTTGAATCGAAGACTGCATAAATTAATACATTGATCGTCTCAGGTAGTGTTCTTTTGAACGACAAATCCAAACGAATATTATGAGGCACGTTCGCTTGACGATAGGGTGCACTAATATCGCTGTCAGCAGTCAAATCAAATGCATAAATAGTATATCCACTCTTAAACTCTTTCATAGTGAGTCCGTTGGTGTCATCCGTATTGTAAAAGCCAAAGACATCCATAAAATCAACATAACTGCGCATAAATTGATCCGCAGCAAAATCTGGTTTGTAGGGTGGACCAGGATGACTCACACCATTTACACGTAAAGCAATTTCACTTAACTGATTGTGTTTAAAATTGAAAGGATTCTTCTTTATATTACCATTAAATGCATCATTTTCAACCATTGCCACCATGAGGAGCTTCGGTGCTTCCGATGGAAAGAGGCCATCTTTCATGAAACTCTTTTGATCTTTAGGAATTGTAAAGGTGAGAAGCTTTGTATGCTGAACGGGGTAAATGGCATTTTGGCGGTTAAGACCTTCAGCATGTCCTCTAATGACACTTGGATTCGGTACTACTCGACGAATGTAAAGTGCAATATCTTCCACATGAATTCTAAAATTGTCAACTTTAGCAAATGCATTCAGCGCAAATTCAGGCTTATTCAATGTCAGCTTGAGTCGCATGCTGGTATTACAGAGTAAAAACTTTGACTGTCTAAAGAAGTCTAAATTCAGCGGACCATATAGCTGACATACTCTACTATCTTTAATCATAGCAGATCGCTTTACAAAGCCACTGTTTGTTTCAACATCAAATTTTCCTGCTTCATCTCTGTACCATCCCATGGCTTCCATATGACTTTTTTGTGCTGCTGGATGAAACTGTGATACATGATTGAAATATGATTTATTGGGATAATCGCTTTGACCACCTTCCACCTGCTGCTCTCCAATCGTTAGAGAAACATCACGAAGTAATGTAGTCAATGGTAAATTGTTCAGTCCAACTTTATGTGTATCGTCAATAGCAGTTCCATCTGCTTGCTGAATTCTAAACCTCAAATCAACCATCGCATAACTCAAATCTATGTAGTCATCACTACCACCAGGAATAACAAATTCAATGGGGCCAGCATTCTCAGCTGTTCGAGGATGATAATCTACAATACTTGAACTAAGAATATCTGTCTGTATGGCTTGTTGATCAAACAAACAAAAACCAGAAGTTTTACACTCCATGATTAGAAGTTATGGCAGCGTCGTCGTTTAGCGCCTGATGAATGATTAGAGCCTCTGCGACGTTTGCGTGAATGCCTTTTGACTGAAGATCGCACCTTACCAGCTCCGCGATGTTTCCTCCTTCCTTTATTCATTCGTTTAGGTGATTTCTTTCCTTGAGTAACACCAGCAAAGGTCTGCTTCAATGTTTTTAAACCGCGTTCCTTCCCACGATTTAACAAACTGCTCTTAAAACTTCTACCTCTGGAAAGATCACTAGCAACATCACCAGCAAAGCCAACGGCATTACTTAAAGCATTTCGTTTTAAAGATCTACCGACATTGGATATGAGAGGTGCTACAACAGATTTCAGTGCACCAAGTATGCTACCTCCACGTTGGCGGCGAGCGCCGATGTAAATGTGTCCTCCACCACTTACATAGGAGGGTCGTGAATAAAATGAGGCAGTTGGATTCATAGCTCAAACCCTAAACATTGTTAGTTACAACTTTGCATGAATCACTGTCGATCACTTAGATGAAAGATGTCGGCACGACGCATCCAAGAGTTCATACTTGAAGGATAACCAGTCCATTTAACAAGACACCATTCTTCACCTTGCCGTTTTTTACATCGAATGATTTTCTCTACCAAATATGTTTCACTTTCAGTGACTACCTCAATCTCATCGCGGTAAAAGCTACCCTCAATTTCTTCATTATCGTAATCTTTCAACTTGTAGGTGGTCGGAGAGTCTTTTTGATTAATCCTTGATACTGTAAGTACCTCCTCTGTCCAATTCGGAAGGTACCCTTTAGCAAAAACACTCTTCACTTTTGAGATACGAACTTTATCACCAATTTTCACATCACTTTTCACATGAGTGCGTTTACGTTGGAATGATTCGCGCACTTTATCTACATTGTCAGCATTTACATCTACTGGTCTGAGTCCAATAGAACGATGGATAGAGTAATTGTAGGCATGGAGTGTATCTTGTAGAACCTTTGTCCAATTTTGTGTCAAGTTGGCAGTAAAATGTCGCCACAAGCGATTTTTTAATGTGCGATTAAAACGTTCAACGAGTGCAGCTTTATAAGCACTCTTTACACTAAAAAACTCACTGTCATGCCTCTCAAATAATCTTCTGACATGCTGATTTTCAAACTCTTTTCCTTGATCACTCTGAATTCTTTTTGGAATGCGACCTTCTCGAAAAATTGTTTGGAATGCTTTTGCTACTCCTTTCCCTTCTTTAGTTTTTAAAGGTTGAGCCCACGCATAACGCGAGAAAATATCAATGATGGTTAAAATAAAATTATTGCCCGAGTTATGTTTTGAAATGGAGGCAACATCACACAAATCTGCTTGCCACTGTTCATCGATGTCATGAACAATATAATGGCGGGTGCGGTACTTCTTCTTCGCTTGTTTGTGGAGTGTATAGGTAGCCTGACCCTTTAACCATCGTTTCACTTGTGATTGTGGAAGACCACTCGCTTTTGATAATTTCTTGATAGATGCAAATCCTGCCGGATGTTTTACATCATAATAGATTGACTTCAAACGTTCAGTCGATGACGACTGACTCTTTTTCCTCCTTCTCATCTTTTTGTTTTCTTGCCTTTCTACATTTACAACAACTGCAGCATTTAGCTTTAGCGGTTTTGCGATCGTGTTCACATTGCTTAGGGGTTTCATTATGAGAGCTGGCGCAGCAAGTGCAAGTGACAACGACATTCACCTCTGGCGGCTCATTACATGGCAAGCAACACATCTGCTTCATATTAATAGTCTGAGAACATGTATTTCCTGGGAGGAGCTGTTTTACGTTTTCCTTTTACCAGTTTTAGTGGCGATGTAGATCTACGTCGAGTTCTTCCTCTTGTTTGCTTAGTGAGTGTGGGAGGGGATGTAGAAGGTGACCTCTTAAACCAATTTGTTGGCATTTTCATCGTCTGAAGCATTGGAGTAGTAGCCACTGTTGAATCAAGTTCTTTCAATGTCTCATTATTCAAAGCAAATTTTGGCACATTATGCTTTTTCAATAGTTTAAGAAAGTATGACCAACCAGGTGGAACATAGCCCTGACGGCGCTTTCTACGTGTCGCATACTGAATCAAGTCTTCATAACGTGAAGCATCAATCACTTTATTTTCATCTGTAATGATTTCTCCTCTATCATTTACATTGAGATGGGGTTCAATACTGTTGAAAAGAGATATGGCATGTGCGCGAGATGCTAAAGGTGTAGCAGTCGATACAGAGTCACGCATCTTATTCTTCAAGTTTTTCAATTGCTCAACAGTTTCCGATTGTAATAATACACCACGATGTGGATCTTTGATGTGAACATTTTGCTGATAATCTATTTCTTTCCTATACATTTGATTTGCAAGAGGTTGCTTTACTTGCTGCATGGCAGTCAATTGTACATATTCATCCTGAGGAATAACAATCATGCGAGAATAAGAACTCATAGTTTGTAGATAATCATGGGAGTTTTCAAAATATCACTTCGAAATCTAAATTCTTCCGGACACTCTTGCGTAAAGTCAATGAATAAGTAACCGTATGGTTTTTCAGTAGCTGCTTGAAAAATTTCAATTAAGGCTTTTGATCCTCTGGGTGCAACTTGTCGCGCTAAAATTTCAAATTGACTTTTATCTCGCGGATTCTTGAAAATAGCATAATAGTGTGTATTCAGGTTTCGTGTACGAGCTTCTTTTCCATCAGGAAACAAATTTTGTGTGATATAGATGATAAAGCACCTTTTATGGTGTGCTGCGCGAGTGAACATAGCTGTAAAATCTTTGGAATTCTTACTTTCTTTTGATAAATCATCCAATACAACAACATCATTAGACTGAAGTTTATCCACTGGAATAATTCCTTCATGTCGAATAAAGTTGCGACTTTGCAATTCCTGAAACAGCGACGGTTGATAAATACCATAACACCAAATCACTCGATTGATAGGTTCCTGAAACAACTCCCTTCTTTTATCCAATAAATTCAGCGTGAAAACAGTTTTACCTGCATGAGATGGACCTGATACAGTCAGAACTTTATCACATTGAAGTCTGAAATCCATTTTATTACTTTGAGACTCAACATTTGCATAATTAACGCTTAGAGCCAAAGATATTTCCCAATAGGTTGCCCACGGCAGGAGCTATCATTGGAAGTATTGCTGAAAGGAAACCGCCCTTTTGTGTTAGAGTTTTCATCTTTCTTTGAAGGGCGACTTTAGGATTGGAGATGAAACGCAATTTTGTAGCATATCGCTTAAGTAACTTTCGTTGTTTTGGTGCTAATTTCTTCGTCCTCAACTTCCTCACATGAGAAATAATTTCACAAATGAATTTATCGTTGGCATGTCGTATAGCATTGTATCGCTGATTTGCTTTCATTCGTCGGAGAGCTTGAATGGCTGAAGAAAACTTTTGACTTTTACGTTTCGTCATTTTACGTTTCGCCATTTTCCGTGTTAGTCTTTGCTAAAACCTATCTTTACCACATTTGCATAGGTACTAACTATTGCGACATAAGTGACACTCGAAATGAGCAATATCACAGTGGTTACATTGGCAAAGTTGAATGCAATTACGTATGAAACAGCGTTGACAAAAAGCATGCTTACATCTCTTGAAGATGCGCTTTTCATTTCCATCCTTTCGCTTACATACATCGCAACACATAGTTTCACCGTTACTGATGTCTATAGCAAGTCTTTTTGAAGATATGAATTTGCTAGCCTTTTCTAAATAATAGACGCATGTACAGAAGGAATATACTTCGAGAGTGAGCAGACATAGCTCGAAAACCAGTTGTGCTACAATCAAGTACCACTGCATTTTCAATTTTTCTTTATGGAAAGTTGAATGTGAATATCTGAAATCGCTTCAATCACTAGACTGCTACCATGATGGTTAAATGCGTTAAGACGTTCAGCAATTTTTATCATATGTCTTTTAAAAAATTCTTGGGGGTGATCTACCACTTCCATTGAATAAGAAGCAAAATGGAAAGAGCGACTTTCCACCTCTTCCTTTCCAAAATGACTAAACTTAATTTTCGCAACTAATCGCGCCATGATAATGCTATCAGAGAATGTATTCATTAACTCTAGAAATAGAGTGCTAGCATCATCGACCACTGCTTCGATGTCGGTCTCATCTTTATGAAAATTTATCACATAATCTTGAACAGCTCCTTTTAAACTTTGCCTATGAAAACGTAATGTTCCGCAGTCGTTTGAGAAAGACATGATCGCCCTTTATCTAACCCATCCATTGCATGAAAACAACAACTCTTCTCATAGTAACATTTATTGAATAACGGTAACAAGCATGCATTATAAATCAATGGTTTGAAAGAGATAAAATAGATACAGCTGATAACTATCATACAGCGAGCAATGATAACCATACAGGACTTTGGCAGTGTTGAGGTAAGGAGGAAAGAAGCATTGGTTATGAACGTAGCTACTACAACGAACAGACAAAATAGGAACACACAAATCCTTAAAACGTTTCGTGACTTCATGATAATGTTGATTCACTCTACTATCCCAAGGCGGGAGCAAAATATCATCAATGATTAGATTGGGAAATACTTTCCTCTCCTTACCAGGATTATTACAAAAGATGCGTATAACATTGAAAGCAGCTAACCATCGTTTAAAGTCAATAAGAAGAGCACTCTCACAAGAAAAGCCATAGTCTTGCAAATATTTCAGATTAAGTCCATGAATGTGTTTTCTCGCCCATTGATCAACATTGGGATCGCAGTTGGCATGTTGATGATAGACACTAACAATCTGATATGTCCAATTGTTCATAGCAATAGCACTGAGCTCCTGTACAGGTTCACCCTCACAATCCATAAAAATGATGATAGAAGCCTAAAACGGAAATTTACACATCTAAGGAAGCGTTCTATAACATATTACAAAATGAAGAATTACATCGATGCTTTTCACGACAAAATACACAAATGATATGATGGCAACGAAGAAGTAAAATGTATCTAATAAGACCACGTCTACGACACTCAAAGCACATAAGCGAATTGTCATAGGGTAGAGTTAGGAAAGGACTAGTAATTCTCCTTCTTTGATTTGCGTTTTGATGTAGCATTCTTCTCCGACTTGCGCTTCGTACCACTGCTGTTGAGGATTTGATCAATTATGTCATCTACGCTGGCTGGTTTTGGAATATATAGGATGGATTCCATATGCATGGAGAGAGAGGCTATTTTATTATCTTTGTGCTGACCATAATATAGTCCATTCACTTTGAAAAGGATATCCCAAGTACCTTCTCCGAGCTCGTCGCATGTGATGATTGTTGAATGATCTCCCTCCTTCTTATAGTAAGTACACCAATGTGATACCGGTAGGCAAATTTGATTACCATCCCAAATCTTTCTATAGGGAGTATCCTTGTCATCTCTCGCTTTCCACTCTTGAGCAAGAGGAGTAGGAATGTCCATATTTAATGTCACGTACTCCTCAATAATATCGAGTTGGCGGCGAATGTACGTACTCACGGGGATCAGTATGTAGTCCCCATACTGATTGCGCATTATCTTGACATCCGTGGAAGGGAGCATTCCCGTTTGGAGTACTACGCTATGATCGTCATAACGCAAGACTTGTTTAAATTTACGCTGTAGCGGTGTAGGATTATGTACCTTGGTTGTTTCTTCCACTGGCCTCAGTTGTAGATGACTGATCGATCGAACCTTGTAACTTTGACCGTCATTTTTTCCCTACTAACTATTGCAGCAGTTGAGTAGATGCTGAAAATGACAAAAGATAGTAATTAAGTTTCACCTTCAAGGAGTAGAAGGAGGGAAAGTAAGCGACATCACAACATATTAGGTTGGATAATAGAATAAGAGAGAGAAGAAAAATTGCGACTCCGTCATCAAAACTAACCACGTGTTTTACAACGATGGAATTGATACACAACTGAGGAATGGCTCGCTAGTATATATCTGAAATGCTTGCTCACATTGGATATGATCCTCGATTGGACAATACCAACAAGCTGAATCAAAGCGACACGAAATTTGTGAAAACAAACAGTTGGTAAAGTATCCCAGCTCGAAATTCCCACACTTTGGAAATTTTTAATTTTTCCCTCATACAAGTCACTCTGGACACCTTCTAGGTATATTTATTCCCACACACAGAGCTATCCGACCAAGAGAATCTTGTAACCGCTCTAGCCCCACTTTTGAACTTGCGGCATGCTCCGATTGACTCGCAAACGGAAAAAATGGCGGTCGAGCAGTGTATCATTCCTCTTTTCCAATGCACATCTCGAACGAACAAAAATCCGTCCAACTTACACTAGAAACCAAATGTTAGAACAAAGGGGGTGGGGGTCGTCAGAGCGAAATTTGATGAAACAAAACTTTGGTAAAGGTGCCAGGGGTGATCGAAATTCCACACATTGGAAAATTTTATAATTTTTTATCCCATACAAATCACGACAACACTGCTACCCAACTTTCGACCGCAATTTTTCAACTCCCCAGGAGAGCTCACCCGACCCAAAAATCACTTAAATGGCGTCTCCACATGTAACACAAGACAGATAAACGGCCACACAGCAACCCGACACTTTCGTCATCCCCAAGAAGATGATAAATTGTCATCAACACTTGAGCTTTCGCAAAGTACGACCACCTTCACCTCGACAAAATCCGTTCCACCGATAGAAGACCAAAGATCGGAAGCCAAGCTGTCCAGAGGCTACGCACAGGGGGGGGGGCAGTGGGGACGTCAGGCGAAAAATTTTTATCTCCCACACACAAGCTCTTCTCACAAACTTCACCAAACAGAATCAAGACTTTCCACACGCTGAATCCGAATCTGGCCCTCCGTTGTCACATCACCGAGGCTTCGTGAGTTGGACAACTACAACACAACTACGCTAAAACATCCCACATTATTTAACCAAGACAACCTAGACGACGGGACTCCCATCAACCTATGACTGTCGCCCAAGGTCCAACGCAGGCGGTATCGGACACAGACACCCGAGACTCACACCCCTGACGGATCCACGAGGTGGGGGGGACGGTCAGCGGAACCCCTCTTCTCGCCGTGCACATCACGAACAACAGGCGGACCCAGAGGGGGGGGGACTCACAGGCCACGACGGGCGGCCATCGTGAACGCGCTATACCCTCCGGAGTGTTTCGGCCGCGGCGTTTTCTTACTATATTAGTATTACAAACTTTCGAGCATTTTGATCCTCAATCCCGAGATTTTCGAGACTCGGCTAATCGCAAATCCTCGGTATCTTCACGATCGAGATTTAAAAGATTACTGTATATGCATTTAATCATTAATCTTACAAGAAATATTTATCAAACGACATACGTGCTTATAAAATGAATATCTTTCAACGTGAACTAAACAGGCACATCATACAGAAGGTAAAACTATCAAACACCAGTTTAAACAAATAATTGGCGAAGAAAGTAAGAACCTAGAATAGCAGTTCAACACTCATTCTCACCGTCATTTCGTTAAGAACAAACCGGCCGCCGAGGAATAGGGCCCTTCTCGGATTCTTCGTACCACAAGCCACCAGATGCGCTGTGGATAAAAAATCTATCAGTGCAAAATCAACTGATGTGATAAAATGAAGTAATGGCTTTGCAAGGGAAGGGGGGGGGGGGGGAAGGATTGTTTATGGGGGGGGTTTGTAGGGGGGGGTCTGGTGTAAAGCAACTGTCCTGCAACCATCATCACATCATGAAAATAGACAAGTAAAATGAAGTTCAACGGATGTTTGTATAAATTTGATGTAATATTAGCTGAACTAAATCGCCAATTTTTGTGTTTCGAAGACTTTCACTGTTCAAATACCTAAGTAACCTCAATTATTCAGTTTGAGCATCAATATTACCCAGTTTCACATAGAGAAACAAATGGCCATGTTTATTTTGAACATAACTCTGTATCTTTACTACTTCTTTATTCTCGAAAAAAACCACTATGGGACTAGGGTCCGATTTTAAGACAGAGGCGAACCTAGAACGTAGCAGGTAGTACGTCTTATAGTCAGTATCACAGACAACAAAGAAGAATAACAACATGCAATCATATGTCATTTTATGATCGATAACGTGATGAAATAATATTTTCAAAGTGTCTTTCCGCACGTCACACCGTGAATTTCACCGATACACAATTCGGTAGTCGATGTGTGAAAACCAACACACGCAGGCTGCAAGCAGCAACAGCATCCCGGTGACTAACTGTCCACATAAAGTCAATAACGGGAGACTCACTGGGTGGAATTGACGGTTTCCATTCACTTTCACGAACGGTTTTTTTCGTTTTTTCCCGTCAAATGAGCGACCGTGCCAATAATGGATCACAAAAAAATCCAAACGTCATACCAGCCACGCAAACCCTAAGCTCTTCAGTCTGCACATAGACCAACGAGAGTCGAAGCCTCTAGAACGGATGCCTCTTAAGATGCGTTATCCACTTTAAGAATCTAAATCGTTGTGAGTTTGTCTTTTCAAGCATATTAATTTCACGGAGTATATTTTCACAGTTTACCAGCAGAGCAATAACTAGAATCAGTAGTCACACACACTGTGTTATTTGAAGTGTCTGAAACGGTTTTGTGGTGTCACGGGCAAATGAATTTAGAGCCCAGATTTTTCACATCTCCAGCTGGGCTGATGCCGCTCACATAGTGGCTCCTCACGGCCACTTAGTATCGTCCATGTCAACGACATATCCTGTAGTGTCATCACGTGCGAACGGAAGGCTTAAACCAGTCTACCTAGCTCGGCAACAAATACCAGCACAATTGGCTTGTGCAATTTATTCAAAACATTGGAACATAAAAAATTTAGATGCATTTTCAAAAAAAGCCATTGAACCTCTCTTAACTATAGTCCACACTAAAGTGACAACTTCCAGAGGCCCAATCTCCGGAAATCCCACCTCGAGATTCTCGAAGACCCCGGGATTTTTTGGAATCTCGGAATTATAGCGTGTCGAGACACCCCAGGTATTGTAAACTCTAAGTCATCATTTTACCCCCACCAGTGGAGGGTCAGAAGAAAAAATTCGAATCCTTGGAATCAGACAAGGGCTTGTCTCGTCTGCTGCTCAGTCCTTGCACACTGTTCACCAGTAAAACAAAAAATCAGCAATTATCCATCACGTCTGAGTCAGAATGCTACACACACTTGCGTTGCGTCCCGATACGGACCATTCAATGATGAAAAATGGAGATTGAGGGACACATAGGCCAACCATATGATAGTGATAAAAATCTGTCACAAATTAGCGATCGTGAAGATAAACAACAGCAGCTACAGGACCGCATTACCACTAATTACTAACTTACTCAATCTCAATTAGGCAAGTCACGACTCACGTATAGTTTACCTGAACCAAGCGTTTCAAAATTTTCATCTCAAAAAGCGTTCAATTTGCACCTGACCAAGTTAAAAATATTGATCGATTGTCAGCATCAGCGATTACAAGCTTCTGTATTGACCAAGCTAATACAACAGAGCTATCCAATACAGAATTGTTTGTCTGTGCAACGTTTATAAAACGTCTGTATAATATTCTCAATGTTTGCAAAATTAGCGCGATTTTCATGACACTCTACTCGACCAATTCAATTAATGTATATTGTAACTACTACAATTCATCCAAATTTCAGAAAAATAAATGAGTTAGATATTACGTAGCCGATGCAGTGATTCCTTTAACGAAATAAAAAAGATATTGTTGTAAAAACATATTTTGGCACTCACCCTTGTTATAAGGTCCACATTAATTGTGCACAAATTCAATGAGTGTCAGTATATAATATTAGTGAGCAAATAATTTGATTGATCAGATTCAACTTACTAGTTAACCTAATTCAGACAAGTTCTGTTGAACGAAATATTGCACACTCACGTGGAGAATTACTGAATCTCTGTAATGAAAGGGAACTGTTGTTGAAAAGTTTATAATCACTAAGCGTTGGGGGATGTCGCAACCTTTTGTTCGCTGTGCCTTTTTGATGCGAGAAGTTTTTTTCCAACCTTTTGTCACCGAAGTGTTTTAACCAAGAGTAGATGGATGGTTGCAAATACTGATAGCAGTTTAGTTTTTGTTGTCATGTTGATAAAGGTTAACAGATGCGCCAAGAAATTTTAAACCAGAAATATCCGAGGTATAGAATTGACTGATCTTATGACTGATTTAGGACTTTTCAATAATGATACTGTCTTAGAATGATATTTTGTGCCGACAGGGAACTGAAATGATCAAATTTCAAACAACAACATCCCGCCACTTCAATTTTCCATTATTCCAAGTGAGGCAACTGAAATACACAAGTATCCTGATCCCAGGATGCCCTGAAACAACACCTAAAGACCAACGCGAAAATGGGGGCAAAGAAAACTTTCGATGGATGGTTTGGAGAACGAAACCAAAAAATTGTTGACTTCGGGTTCTAGCGATCTCATGTTTCTGTCTTCTGACAGTCACCTCAACACCTCAGCTGTATTTGACTAAGAATAAGAGGAACTCTCTTATCCTTGAACACAGGACCCTGCAGTACTTTTTTCCTTCGAGGTTAAGAAGAAGAATTTTCCAATCGGTTATCCCAGTAACTCTTTAAGAAAGGAACCTTTAAACGCGCTGGAAATAAAATATTTCCCAATAATAAATATTTCCATTGGAAGACATGCTATGAAATTGCACTTACATAGGCCTATTATGTATAGGCTAAGCGGTCATGGTCATTGATCATCATATTTCTGAAAACAATTTGATTTTTAACAATAAACTTGTGTGATTTTTTGGGGAACTTTTACATTAATAGAAGAATGGCGACTAAAATGCCAATGCCACGCGTTTGCCAACATCAAATCTTGAGAACTTTTCTCACTTCTTTTACTGATCAATTTACCTTTATTAAAAGAGAGCTATCATGTACATGTAATTATAACCAGATGCTGTGATGAATAAATAACATTGTTGCAGGTGTGTGGCCAAATATTCAGAACAAATATTTTCAGCATTGGACAGAGAGAATTTGACTTGACATGTAAAAAAGAGCAGATGGGCTGTGAAAGATAATGAATCTTGGCCTCACCTGTGCCGCTTTATGCTGTGAGAGGAACATCCCTCACACATAAAATTTTTGACTACATTTTTTTAGTTACAACTGCTTAGTGGGATTCCTAAGGCTGGATACTAAAACTTAGCCTTATAAATTGGATCAGAAGGGTATTGCTATGCTCCCGGTTGCTGACTCGTGGTAATGCTTAGTTGCAAGGACTATACAATGGATACTTCTATGCATTACTACAGATAAGACTAATTATGAACCTATTTGTAGAAGATCCTTCCTATCTTTTGGCTAATCATTTAAATCGCAATTATGAACTAATACATATTTCGAAACCGTTGATCGGTGAAATCATGTCTTAATTTGATGTTAATGTTTACAATGTTATTTGGGAATTATGGAATTGCTGTTAGCTAGACCATACATACTTTGATTGCATCTATAATAAAACGGAAAATTCACTCAAAAATGGTTACAAATTGATAAAATATATTTCATTCATTTCCAACTGAATTTTCTGAGCTTTCATTGCGGCAAAATTCATTCACATGGTTTCTAGATCAAGTTCTTTACATATTGCATATGTCTACTGGCATGAGAGTGCGGTAGTTTTTAGTCTTTCTTCGTGCATTTGTTCAACACATTCAAACCACACGATCATCGAGGAGAATGAATTCCCAAGTAGACACTTTGTCAAAGAGTGAGCTTGCTTCACTAGTTGTACTGTTTGTGTATCTTGCCTTTTTTTATGGAATATTTCGTTAATTCTTTTTAGGTCTTTCGCATCTTTTTCAGTTTTATTTACGTGTGACTCAACAAAATTTACCATGTGCCTCCCATTTGAGTTCCTAAAACGGTTTTTCAGAATGATAGATATGATTTTCAACCAAGTATACCTTCGGACTGTTGGGAAGAAAGAAAAGCGCACTTCGCTTCTCTCATGGCTTCCTGATGACGATGTGCTTATTCTTTCCGACGACGAGATAATGATTTTGTTGAGAAAACTGCAAAAAAGTGGCAGACTTTACATCCTCAATGTTTAGACATGATTAACGAGTTGGAGGTAGGGTTCCTTATCTTGCTCTGGTTCATTCTTTCTGTCTTCATCGTTATCTGTCTGTCTTCTTCCTATCTTTACTTGCTTCTTGCTCTCTGCTCCCCCTCTTACGCTTCCCTCTTGCATAAAACTCGTCATATCGGGTCGTTACACAACACCTTCAATTGTCGATCTTACAGTTGGATGTACAGGTTTCATTGGCCAAGACTCTTACCCAGTAAGTCAGCTCATCACGTTTCATTTATATATAGCTGCAATTTCAGGTCAGTAGTGGAAAATTTCAGTTTAATAGCGGCCCAATTTTAATGGTGTGGCTACTAATATGGCCGCTTTTTCACTGAAATTCCTCTATTGTTTTCCGATTTCCCTTTTTAAATCATCTGCAGTTGCTTACTGGATTTGCGTTATTGTTGTGATAAATGTCGGTGTTGGCCTATGAAAAACTGTGGATCTAAATTGAAAGTTGTGTAAAGATTAAAGGAGTGTCTTAGACATACATTTTAAAGAGAATATTCCAGATATTTCTGAATTCAAATTTTAAGGTCCATCCTCTACCGTGTTAAGGAATTATTGATATCTATGATGAAGGAAAATTTGAAAACAAGGTCAGATGACTAATTGTGGACAGATGTCTTATTTCTCTTCCATTAAATGGTGTAGCCAACTATCCCTGGGTCATAAAACACACTACGCAGATAATACGAGAAGACGGGGGAATTTCACCAACTAGTGGCGTCGGTACGAGTTGCTGCCGAATAATTGAAGAGTAACGTGTGACCCCCAGACAGTTAGCCAAAAATAGTAACCGGTCATCGATTGATTTTTTGTCGAGGTGTGCAAAGCACAAAATACTGAAGAGAATGAGAAAACTAATGAGAATTGCTGACACGACTGAATGCAAGGTATGGATGAGAGAAAGAATGTGGTAGTTGGCCATGTGTAAGTCCATTCTTATTCTGGGTTGGGGCTAAAATCACAATTTTGGAAAAAATTATGAATATTAATTGTTTATCATTAGCCTATATTATCCTGAAATTTATTGCATGAAATTGGACTCGTTTTTACTGCCTAAATTCCATCAAATTTTCCATGTTTCGGTATGCGATTCTTTTTGGATGACTGCCGTGATTCCGAATTACAGCATAAATGCTGATGTTTTAGAAAAGGTTATAGAATGGCGAAACACGCACTTCGTAACTGCACTCCTATCGTAATCCACTCCAGTTTCCTGGGTTTTTTCCGAAAGTTTGTCAATTTGTATTCGTTGCGATTTTGATCTTAAAGAGCACGTGGAAGAATGAAAGTCTACCATTTCTTACATGTCTGTGCAGTTCTCTCAATCCCAGTATTGATAACTTGTATTGTTGGAAACAGGAGATGCCAAGGGTTAAAGAGCGGTTTTGCTGTATATGTAGCAGGTGCTTATGTAAAAATTTCAGAATAATGGAATTTAAAATGTCATCTTCTCATTCATTACCTTCTATGTTCAGTTGAAATAAACATTCTTGGAAATCTTCTCGATATAGGTCTAGTGTTAAAGCAGGGATATATATAGAGGCAAGTATTTATAGCTAGTTTTTTTGAAAAAAAACGGTAAACCTACATCATAAGATCACCTTAGGTTTACCTGAATCTTTCTTTAGTGATCTTTGTTGTATATATTATCAATCATTTTCGATGAAGTTGATCAAATGTCGCCTTTAGTTGGATGCATGCGAACTCGGCTCCTCCCATCTTGTTGGGATGTGTGCTTCACACGGTTTTCTCCAGTCTCAACATGCAGGAAAAATCCCCATCTTCTTCAAAAAATATGAGTAGACTTTCGATTTTAATACACGCTTTGGAGGAGAAATCAACACGATTAACGTTCGGGTAAAGTTGGATGTGTTCTCAAACGAACTAATATTACATTTTTGTCTCTGATGTGACGTTTGGTGCGTAGGTGTGATCGAGACTAGGAAGGCTTGTCTTCTCTACTAAGTGAAAAGACAATCTTTTTTTCACTTTCACGGTTCATTTCCTCAATTATTACAAGCTTTACATGCAGCAGTGTCTCCTTACTTTTATTTGACAGAGAAAGTTGACATCAAGACAGTGACAGCTATACGAGGATAGATAATTTGTTTGTATTATATTTCTGGTCTAGTTATAGGCCGGAGTCCGGAGTCCTATCATTTGACAGGACTCCGACTCCAGCCAAAAATGATAATAGGACTTTGGGACTCCGACTCCGCATCCCTGGTTTAAGGTGTAAATATTGCATATATATATATATAATTCTAATGTATTGTGGTAATGTATATATTCAGATAATGTGTATTATATTCATGTAGGCTATCATTTATAAATTGTGATGTGTAATTTTTGGAGCATTAAAATTTGATCAACATTATCATCACTAGCATATTTGGACATTACGCGCTTGTCTTAAATACATGTAGCTAAGTGATAAAAAAACTTGTAGCCTAACATAAATTTGGTGCGTCTGAGTGCGTCAGATGGCTCGAGTTCATCATTCTCTCGGCTCTAGGGCTGTCTTCAGAGAATTTGGAAGGGTGCTATGCTTGGATGCATCGATAATAGCATATACATATCTCGTCAGAAAACTGGTCACGTAAACTCGCCATTACTCGTCTTCAGAAGTCATGCCTTGAGACGACTCGCTCATGGACATTTTACGCCAGCTGAGATGTGCTTTTTGTGACGAGCTGAACTGTCTTCAATCGTGATAAGTCGTTGTCTCAATGCTGCAAGGGTTTAGTCTCACAGATTCTACAAAATAAGTACTTATGTATAAAAATGTATGAAGGGCCGACTTTTATATTATTCGTTTCTTAAAACTCTGCATTCTACAGAATGTAAATTCCATTTAAAATATACATTACAGCTAAGCTTTTCGGTATTGATGTCAATCGAATGCATGAAAATGAGAGACTGCAAGAACTAGAAATAAGAGAAATTCTATTAATTAGTATGTATAATTCCTTTCGTGATCCATCACGACCATCACGCTGCTAAAAATATTTGTAAAAGTAGTCAAAATACGGAATATCACGCCAGACAATTCAACTGTCACCTAACTGACACTTTGCTATCACTTTGCTGACACTTAGGTGACACTTGGCCAGCAAATGGTCAGACAAATGACTGTACATTAACTGACACCGGTCAACTAGTGTTACTAGTATTAGATGATCTATTACGTGAATGCAAATCTTCAAAGGATGTAACTGAAATGTTCATTCAAACTGCACATCATAGGGAAGCTTTTATTATCTACATTACCCAAAACATCTGCGATAGAGGGTAAGAGCAAAGAACTAGAAGTTTGAATACACATTATTTGGCAATATTTAAAAATCCAAGAGATAGCAGTCAGATACATCATCTCAGTAGACAGATATTACCTTAACAACCTAAAGTAATTTCAAAAATATATGAAGATGTAACAAAGAAACCACATGGATCCTATTTATTGATCTGACCCAGGAATGTCCGGAACGACTTCGATTTAGAACAAATATCATATACATACTAATATCCGTTGAACCACTGACAGTTTTCTTTCTGTTCACATTATTTTAAGCAATGTACATGTTGCCTTATTATTTTCAAACATGTTGTATCAAAGATAGGAATCATTCCTCAAGAGGGGTGTGTACAATTGACTACATTACAAAGTGCACAGAAAGTCAAAAATATAGATCAACCTATTACAAATCAACTTAAGGAACTAACACAAAAGGATATCGGATCAATCCATAAGATCTAGACGACAATCAGTTAGCAGCTGAAAACAATGATGAGAGGCTACAGATTCGTCACAAGTTGCGACGATTTAATAAAAACCTGATCACCTCGACCATATCGTGTGCGCGCTGAGCGATTTTTGACTCATTTATCCACATGTGAA
The DNA here is from genome assembly GCA_907163375.1 of Prostheceraeus crozeri. Classification (NCBI taxonomy): domain Eukaryota; kingdom Metazoa; phylum Platyhelminthes; order Polycladida; family Euryleptidae; genus Prostheceraeus; species Prostheceraeus crozeri. The sequence continues at coordinate 131,608 of CAJQUW010000171.1, read as the reverse complement.
GTTCAATGAGAGAGGGGAGATAATGAATTAAAACAACCGGTGATGTTATTAGATTAAGTCACATAGCTGACCTTCTACAATATGCTTTCAGAGATGTAAGGTGAAAACTAGGTGCACCACAATGGTGGACATATTTTCAGAAAATGTTATCTGATGAAAATGTACCTCACAATATTATTGGAGGACCGACTGTGAATGAGTTGGATAAGGGTCACTTACAAGATGGATCAAAGAGTAAAACACCCACGATGGCGGTCAAGCGAGAGCTTCATGATCCCGATGATCTGCAACCAAAAAGAGCTACTAGGCGCTCAATGCGTGTTGTGAAGGAGTATAGTAAATATTAAGCAAATATGAATTAAGCCTTGCTTCTCTCATATCATGTCGTTACAAAAATTGTGCTGCTATTTGAAATCTGCGCTCGAAGGTAAAGGAGAAGAGGGCATAGAGGTTGATGTCAATTGTGTTAGCAGTTGCTGTGCGAGTAATACGCGTGCAAATCACAACAAAGACGATGAGTACAGCAGTGAAACTCAAAAATTTTTTTACGACTTAAATCACCCCGCAAGTTTCAGTCGTCCGGAGGTTCTAGCTCGTGCAGCAGGTGTGGGAATAGAGAAAGTCAAGAAGTGGTTAAAGAGTCAACCGACTTACACTCTTCACAAAAATGCGAGAAAGCGGTTCCAAACGAGAAAATATGTTGTTAACAATATACATGTAGATAGTCAATGGCAAGCGGACTTGGCTGACATGCAACAGATATCACAGTACAATGATGGCTATAAATACATCTTAACCGTAATAGATATTTTATCTCGCTATGCTTGGGCACGTGCGCTGAAATCTAAATGAGGACCAGAAGTTGAATCGGCTTTTCAGGGCATTTTCGATGAGGGGCGTGTTCCGCAAAGAATTCAGACCGATCAAGGGAAGGAATTCGAAAACTCTCATGTTCGAAGTCTCCTTAAAAGTCATAATGTGGAATTGTTTAGTGCCAAAAGTGCTTATAAAGCTACCATGGTTGAGAGGTTCAATCGCACACTGAAGACAAAAATATGGCGCTATTTCACTGCAAAAAATACACATGTTTGGGTAGGTGAGTTGCAGAAATTTGTTAAGAATTACAATGAAAGCTACCATCGCATTATTAAGATGAGACCAGTTGATGTTACCCCTGATAATGCGATGGATGTATGGCTTCGATTGTATGATAAGAAAGCGAAAAACATTTCCAATGAAAGGCAAATTAATGTTGGTGATAGAGTTCGGATTTCAAAGGTTAAGTCTACATTTTAGAAGGGGTATCTACCTAATTGGACTGAAGAAGAGTTTTTTGTAGATGAAGTAAATAGAAAATTTAGACCCACCATGTATAAATTAATAGCTTACCATGGCAATCCAATTGAAGGAAAATTTTACTATTATGAATTGCAAGTAGTAGACAGAAGTGAAGAGGTGTATATGATTGACAAAATAATTAGGAAGAAAGGTCATGGCTATCAAAGGAAATATCTAGTTAAATGAAAAGGATATCCTGATTTATTCAATAGCTGGATAACGCACCAGGATCTACAAAATGTGGAGGTGGGAGACGCTTGTAACTTTTAAGCTAATGTAGCATGTGACTTCTTCCATATATGAGTTCAACATGTCTACTAACTTCAACATCATTCTTCCAAGCAATAGCAACCCCAAGATATTCCCAAGTAGCAAACCATCTCTATACTGTGTTGAATTCGCTAATCCAGTTGCTCTGCTATGGACCCCATGAAGATCTAAACTGAACTTACAATATGTACAGCGATATAAGTTAGCGTTACAAACTGTTATTTTGAATTACATAACAGAAGTACGATGAGGAAGGTAATGATTGTTTTCCGCATTTTTCACTATAGCGCTACATGTTAGATGGGACTTGTCATCATCTAAACTTACATCCTTTTCAACCATCTTTCCATCCTGTCAAAACCATGATTAAAATTCAAATGCAATTTGCACGATAACTTTTGATTCTAAGGTTCCCCACATGAGCTTGGCCAACAAGATACAGAAAAGGAAATCGGTTGACATGTTTCAACGATTAAATGATCTCTTCAAGCTGACTTTGAATAACTTCTACAAACCAGTCAAAAAGGGGTCAACAAAATTGATGAAGGAAGGGAAGCCATGTTCTGTTGTATAAGGTAAGGATTGAGTCTATACTTTGGGGTATTCCAGACAACGTTCTCATCACGGTATTGGTACAATGGAACGTGCCGCGTGGATTTCGGAGAGGAAAAGCCACTGATTTCCAATGAGAATTGTGCCATTGTATGCATTACAAAAAAAGGAGCATCCTAGTATATATCAATTTAAGGTCCATTCGAGTTGTTGAAGATCTTTCGCAGAAAGTTTCAAGATCAGTGCCAGCAAACGTAATGACTGTACAATATAAGAAGAGAAAGTAACTTTATTTACTGTTGAAACGGGAGAAGAAATTCTTGTTTTTACCAAAAAAGACTCCATTGGAAAGTCTGATTCAATGTATTGATCGGATCTGAAATGACTGAGGATGTTTAAGGGCCTTGAAAGAGCACTTGCGTTGACAGAATTAAATGCATACATTCAACGGTTCAACTTGTCCTCTTCTAAATCAAAGCTATCAACAAATGTTTCATGGGATATCCACGTATACAGCGAAGACATATGGGTGATGCTGATTTGTCTTCTTTCCATTGAACTTTGTAACAAGGAGTTGATTTGAACATTGCAAAGTTTGAAAACGCCATCTGAATTGCTGTACAAAGTTCAAATGAGTTTGTTTGTAGATTACCTCGACGCAGATGAATTCTCCTAACTTTCCTTATGAGCCCACATAACAAAGCGCTGGTTCTAAAGGTAGGGAAGAATATTTTGTCATGGTTCGATAGCTTGGTAACGACCACATTGGGGATTTCGAAATCAACTATTTATGACGCACATACATTAGGCGATTACAGCCCATCACTAGAGCGGGATATATAGTTAACTTATACGCTTATTGTACCATTATTGATATCAAGGGTTGGCGCCATAGAGGCCAACTTCTGCGCACATTTCCTCTACTCAACATACAGGTAGCAACTAATCAATTCGAGAATTATTTAACACAATGATCTGAATCAGCCGAAATTACATCAATAGAAATGACATATCAATTCATGATGAGGCAGGAGAAAGAAGTAGAGAACCGATCTGTGGTGGTGTTACTGTTTTGACCCTACATATTAGGTCTCCCGCGATAAGGCTGGCTGGCTGGCTGGAATTACCGAACCCCGTCACGCGGATAGGGGCGTGCGGAACGCCCACGGAGACCGAGGAGGAGGGCCAACCCCCATGGGCCGATTTTTCAAGATTTCTCCACGACCAACGGAGAAAAGAACTAGCGTGGCAAACCCCGGAAGGAGCAGCGCTGCAACACCGCGGCCACTCGGGAAAAGTGTCCCCCCATTTCGACCGATCGAGGAAAACGGATGGTTGCGGGTACCACCACCTAGGAGCGGAAGGACATTTGTAACCAATAAGGCTTACGCTATGTGACTTCAATAGTGATTCAATGGTCATAATGACAGGCATTTACAGCAGTCCCATCATATTTATAGCGGTTATCCCGTGTTTGTTGAGGTAGACGGACAAGTTGGAGAGGCATAATTCGGTGCACTAAGAGTATGGTTCTTCCCAACGGGTCAAAATGTATGGCGTAATAATCATGTAAGGCGTGTTGGACGCAGGGCTTTAAGATTTGGTGCAAATGATGAGCTGATGCCGCTTCAGGTGAGGGGATATCGGTGAATCTATGAAAATTGCCGCGTGCAGCACTCTTGCCATAGACGCATTAGATGATATTTAACAAGACCGAAACGTACAGTTCGGAAGAAGCGTCAGGAAGGTCAAGACAAGTTGGAACGGTTCGAGTTACTAAGCAAAGACGCAGGAAAAGTAAACAGCGATTTAGCGCGCACGTTCTAAATCTAGACGTCGAGTGAAACAAGAAAGCGCCAACGAAAATACCTCCAGCGACTAGAAACAAGTCAAAACGACCGGAAGGCAAACTTATTTGTAGAGTAATACGTTTCAGAGTATCAAGTCGGCTATTGTGTATTCCATCGATTCCTCCCCTCTCAGTCGACTTCATCTCCTCAACAATTGTAGACATGTCCCACAAACAAATATCGATTGGTAACCAACAGCCTATTCTGTTTGATATATACTTGCAATTCAAGATTCTATTGACTTGTTAAGATAGAGTTGTCGAATACGGGAGGGCAGTCATGATGATCAAGAAAAAGCAGATTTCTACATTTATATTGACTGTCCATTCCATCTGATTTAGAGTTGTGTATACAAATCAGAAGATGATGGCACAAATCATTGATTCATCCAAGGATAAAGTCGAGATGCAAATCTGCCTATTGCCAGTCGGTTCTCAGATGTGTATATGATATTGAATGGGACTACACAGTTGAAGGAGGGGATCGATGCATATCCATCTTGGAGATACATACATACCAATTGACTCCAATTTCAAAAGAGCTAAACAGTCCATTACCAAGTTTCTGGGTGGGTATGATGGATCAGAAGGGAAATTTGATGATGTCTCAAATACAAGGCTTAAATTGACGAATGGATTTAACGCGGATTCAAAGGAATATACTTGAGGGACCTGTCTATCTTGATTTCCTTCGTCCTAATCTAGTTTTTGCTATCAAACAGTTTAAATGAAATAAAATTTATTCAGTTGCAAATCCCGAGTTCGCGTTAATGGCTTTGGAGCTAAAAACTATCAAAGTCATCATAAGTAATGCCGTGCTCAATGTAGGGACAGTAACAATCGAACCGTCACTCATCAACGAGCAGCGACAGGATTGGGAAAACAATGCCCAATATATCCTGTTAATCACACAGTCGTTGGCAAATTTCACAATTGGGCGGGATCATCCTCACATGCCTAACCCTCAAATCTTTTTACCAACATGCAATGCTAAAGCGAGCTCGTGTTGTATATCAGCTACATATTTTGACAAAATTAATACATCTCATTGTTGCTTTTGACAAAAGAATCCATACAATTATCCCATACAACTTTAATACGTTAGCAAACTAGCCACTCTACGACCTCAGGATGGGAAATTTGTATCTTGCAAAGCATATTCAGCTTAATTTTCAATCACGTTGGCTAAATCTCGCATCGTCAATATGGTCTCTACTTTCACCGCCCTCCAACATATTTAATACAGGATGATTCAAAATCTGGAATTACATGATGGATAATGATACAAATTGCATGATTGGTGGTTCTCCACGTACCCGGACAAGACCGCTAGTCTAGTTAGAATCAGAAAATTTCTTCGGGTACTCGATAATGAGATATGTACTTTTTCTCCAGAATTTTCGCCTCCTCCGAGCTTTGTCAGTGGAAACATGTAGAAATGCAAGCAATACAAATGTGGCCACTACCGTAAGTGCAATGCGTACAAGCAACATATTCAAAAAGTATAAATTTACAACATCCAAAGACTCAAAAATGTACATAAATGCTAACCTAAAATACAAAGAAAAGGTAAGATGAAGGAAAAGGCTATATTTACAAAAGAAAGAACAAGGATGAAGTTCATGACACTAGACAAGCGAGGTTACTCGCGCTTCCATAACATCTCATTCATCAGATTTTACTTCGGAAAATTGTTTGGATGTATATGCGACTTCCTATATGTTCTGCCTTTTAGTAGTATATGAACGCCTCGCCTGTGTGCAGTAATGATCCATATCAGCAAGTCAATTCGGCCATCCATGCATATATCATAACGCGCATGCAATACCACATCGCGCTGAGTCAGTTGTTGTCTTGGATTTAGGTGCCCTCCACTAACTCTCTGCTCTTTATCATTCTTCTGAGTCTCTTCCAATTGTATCATCATTCCCACAAATTTTGCAAACAATTTTTGTACACCATCTTCCCTTATTCTTTTGGCACATATGGGCACGGATAGCACATCTTGTCATATCTTCTACAAGAAGAAGTCGTCTTGCATAAGGAACTCTCCCTTAGGAGTGTCCGACAAAATATTGTTTAAAAGCGTCTATCGGGTCTTGGTTAGACAGAAACAAACGTTTAAAACGTTGTCATTTAGACCAGTTCCTTCTCACTGTGTTCAAGATCTCATGTCTGTTGATCACGTCACTCTATCAGCACAAATAAAAGGACACTTGATGAATAAATCGTTTGCCGTGGTTTTTCTTGAGTTTGCGACATGATCCGTTGGATTTATATTGTCCTTGTCAAACTCTATCTCCAGAAAGACCTCCTTCGGTATCCCATTATTCAAAAAATCTTTGGAAATATCTTGGACATATTCGAATAATCATATATTAGTTATCAGTTTGACACGAATTTTAGCTCGCGTAGATTCACGCAAATAACTATGCTCTTTTAGAAGCAAAAGATGAATTTGAGGTTCCATCTGATGTATGAGCCTCCACTATGACTAGTTTTTGGACTCTATATAGTCTAGGAACTGAACTGCGCATCGTGTAGTTTCTCACCTCACAAATCAAGAATGGTACCTAAAAATCATTCTTCGGAGTCCTATAGGTGAGATTCATTGTGAAAAACGAACTCTGAACGACATACATGCATATCGATTGGCTAGTATCTTTTAGGATTCTTAAGTGTCATATCGAGATGAGCTGGGTATTACTATTGTAAAATAACATTCGAGTATATATCTTTTCCAATAAATTTGGCCTTTCACCCGAAAAATTCCAGATAGTATGCTCTGCTCAGATCAAAATAATCATAAAAAATAATCCTATCTTGAGCCTGCCTTTGTGTGGAGCAATCTCAGGACTTCTTCCCATTTCTGATTAATCCAACACTTGTTTTGGGTATTAAACTCGAAAAAAACAATTTTTTATTGTAGTCTACAAGTGTACTACTTTCGTATCTAGGACCATTCTAAAACAATAGTATTCAACTAAAATGACAAGACTTCCATTATAAAGAAGTCTCTATGAACCTGCTCGTCTTGGCAATTTCTCCATTCAATCCCAAAATTGCTTTTTTTTAACAGAAGTATCACTATTTACACTTATTAATACTAACCATATTTTGCTGGATATTCTTGTAAAATTCCCTTTCGTTATCTATAGATACCATGTCTTCAACGATAAGCTTTTGGCAATAAAAAAATGATAGAGTCGCATCTCAAACCTTTCTCGATAACTACTAAAAATAAACGTCCTCAGTGCTTATATTCCTAACTATACACATTTACCTATCTTTAAATTATTAAACTCTTAAGTTTATTTTTATGTTTATTTATTCTTAACGTCTAAGCATATAGGAGATCACAAAATCAGTACACTGGAGTGCCTCCATCATGATCATGAATCTGAGGTATGGACCCGTAGATTAGAGTTCTCTCCACATCAAATGATGCATAAGTTATTCACCACATCCAACGTAATGAGATTGAGTACATTCCATAAAAGAGTCACATATCTATGCCAAATGACATGGAAGAGAAACGTAAGTTGTAGGAGCAATTGATCTAATTTTGAAGTTATTTTTTATTTAGATGATTCTCCATTTATCCATTATTCATATGAATTATTCTTTCACTCTTTAGATGATATGAGAATAATAAATTAAGATAATTTATTCTTGATGTGGATGACTGTCCACTGTTTTTTCCTTTTTTTTTCGGCATACTGATTGGATTGGGCGTCCCTTTTATTGGAATTACCCCTGCCTTTTTGCGCTTTTTGATCCTTTGGTACGGCAATCTAATATTTTAATTGGCTTGCCGGATCTGAGCACTTGACTTTTGTGAGCTCCTTGTGGACCATAGAATATTGTCATATATTTATTAGCAATCTATCATCATGATAGCTTTGTTGAGTTAACTTCATTTGATGCGTATGAAGGCTGAACTTATGCTTGACAGCGGTAAAATTGTGACTCTTTATGGAGAATGGACCGTCAATCTCTTCATTCCGTTGGATGGTGAATATCTTATTGCATCAGTTTGATGTGGGAGAATCTCTACGGGTCCATACCTCATCATGATCATGATGGTCACCCTGGTCTGTTGAGTATCATGAAGCAGTTCTATGAAGAATTTCAAGATTCCAGCAATTTTTTGAGGGAATTGCCGCTTCATGACTTTATGGAGCTTTTTCAACTTTGTTTGATGTCTGATACAGTAGTACATGAAAATTGTTTTTATACCCAAAGTGTTGGTTTATCAATGGGAAATCCTGTTGCTCCACAAGCGGCGATGATTATTTTTATGAATTTTGTCGAGCAGAGCATACTATCTGAATTTTCGGGTGAAACAATTTATTGGAAAAGATATATCGATGATATTTTCATAGTATACCCAGCTCATCTCGATTGCACTAATATCCTAAATACTGCCAATCTTATGCATCGTTCAATTCGTTTCACAATGAATCTACCTGACTCCGAATGATTTTTGTCCTTTCTTGATTGTGAGGTGAAACTACACGATGCGCAGTTCAGTTCTAGACTATATTTCAAAAACTGTCATAGTGGAGTCATACATCATTGGAACTCAAATTCATCTTTTGCTTCTAAAAAGAGGCCATAGTTATTGGTGAACTACGTCGAGCAAAATTCAGGTCAACTGATAACTATTATGATTATTCAATTGACAAGATATTTCAAAGATTTTTGAATAATGGATACCCGAGGTCTTTCCTGAATAGAGTTTACAGACAATATAAATCCAACGGTCATCAAACTCAAGAAAAACCAAAACGTTTATTCATCAAGTGTCCTTTTATTTCTCAAGATATCAACAGACAGATCTTGAACACAGTGAGAAGAACTGGTCTAAATGACAACGTTTACGTTTGTTTCTCTAACAAGCCCGTTAAACAATATTTTCGACCTCCTAAGGAGAGTTCCTTATGCGATTCTTCTTGTAGAAGCTGCAGATGTGCTATCGGTGCCCATATGTGCCAAAGCAAGGGAGTGGTGTACAAAATTGTTTGCAAAATTTGTGGGATGATATACATTGGAGAGACTCAAAGAATGATAAAGAGCAGAATTATGGAGCACCTAAATCCAAACAACAACTGCAGCCATGTGGTATTGCATGCGATGAATATGCAATGGAGGCCGAATTGACTTCGAATGGACATTACTGCACACAGGCGTCTCATATACTACTAAAAGGAGAACATTAGAGTCGCTATACATCAACAAATTTCCGAAGTAAAATCTGATGAATGGATGTTATGGACTTAACCTCGCTTGTCATTCATGAACTTCATCCTTTTCTTTCTTTTGTAAATAAGCCTTTTCCTTCATCTTACTTTTCTTTGTATTTAGTAGCATTTACTCATTTTTGACTTTAATTGTAAATTACTTTTTGAATGTTGCTCACGCTGCACTGGTAGTGGCCACATTTGTATTGCTTGCATTTCTACATGTTCCACTGACAAAGCCGGAAGGCGAAAATTCTGGAAAAAATTACATTGCATTATGAGTACCCGAAGAAATTTTCGATATGTACAAGAATGGCTACTTCTTCATTATGTACAACCTCACAGCAGATGCAGATCTAGGTGGTGAAAGCATAGGAGTTACAAAGCCTGGAAATCTACGACTGGAGGTATCATTTGAGTCACCTTTGAAGAAAACAACCTACTTGTCTCATTTACTCTATCTATGATGGCAAAGTTGAGATAACAAGAATGAGGGATGTGACTGTCAGCTATCAGAGATGAGTAACTTAAGCAACATACAAATCTTGAGGAAAATGAGGAAAGTCCATTCCTTCTCCATGCCAATATTTCTCAATGTCTTTTCTAGAGATAATTTACCTGATTCAATTCCTTTATCCTAAAACAAGGGTTTATAAGGAAAACAAAAACATGTTCATATTTCATTATCTATTCACATATATACAAAAATCTACAATTTGGTTTTCATGAAACATTTTTTCAAATCACATATGATAGGAGGCACATCACTTATGTCTTTAATGCCGATTATCACAATCTTTCCATTATGGAACACATGAACATGATATGGATGCCAGTTAGTCAATTGAGCTGCTCACCCTCCTTAACCCTTCCAATACATTGGATTGTTTAATTTGGAAAGAATAGGGATAGTGAGAGATTTATCCTTCCTCTGAATCCTCCATGTTAACATTGAGGAGTCTTCCAAGATGTAAGCTCGTTGTCGGCTTCAATTTGCGTTTTATCAGTAACCATTGTTTTCGGTTGGGTATATTCCTCTCGATCTCTTGTAGATTGAGTTTTGACTTTGCTTTTGTAGTTAACATCCGATTTACAACTTCCAACCGTTTGATGTCCTCCATCTTTAATGAATGACGTTATCTGTGGTAGTATCTGCGTTGCAAAGGTTTCCCATGTGACGTCACTGAAACGAAAAAATCGATATTCAACATCTTCACGCTTTGGTTAGCAGACGTATAGTTTGACTGTTGAATCACACTTTATCCATACCTTGTCATCGAGAGGAATCTTGATCCGACTCTTATGGTTGCCAATGAGATCAGCGAAGTCTTTCAGTGAAGGCAATGCGTCAATATTAATGCAAACGCCACGATGTTTTCGAACACTATTTGGTATTGAATGACGAAAATGCTACTCTTTTAGAATTTGTTGTGAACGTTTTGAACGTCACTAAGTTTCCATGTTCTAATGTAATGAGGCATGTTCCGAAAGCTATGTTCCAAATTTAGGTTTAATGTTTGCCTAGTTTGTTATTTCATTAGCTCAACATATCGGAATGATGTTGAGTACAAAGTCTTTACATATCCATTCACATTAGGACTACCTATTTATTAGTAATCATTTCTACATATCGGAAAGATGTAGGAATTTCAATTTTAGTAAGACTACTTATGCATTAGTAAGTGTTGCTACATGTCGGAAGATATAACAGTCGCAAGATCTATTACAAGTGGAATATTGTATTGTTTTTATTTAGACATATTCTACATCACCAGTGACAGGAAGGCAACTCCTTCTCTTTGAAGGTGGGGGAAGACTTAGACTGTAGTGTCCATATGGTAATGATAAATTTTCATCCAGCCAACAGCGCTTATCCTCCCAAAGTGAAAGACCTCGCTTCCTAAATGATTTTGCGCTAACTATGTGATTTTTTGAATTTATAATTGTCATATCTTCAGTTGTATCATTCTCACTATAATAGACAATCCTACAGTCATTATTTTTCAATTTTTAAACTGCTGCTCTCTGAATTCCTTTTGCACGTTTGATGCTATGATTCGTGGAGTCTAGATATTTCATTGAATACATTTCGGTTTTAGTAAGATCATTTCCTCAAGCAACTTTCTAGCACACTCATCCCTAAAACAGCCTAATCTAGCTTTGTTTGTAGTTGAGTATACTCGGTGATGACTGTTACAGTTTGAAGAGTCAAACTCTTCACCGAAGTATAGAAGTATATCTTCCAGACGGACAAATGGTGATGTGTATAAACATAGGAAGAAACTGTGAGTATCACCTCCACAAAGCCGCGTTCTATTTATCAGTGACATCCTTTTAGATCATTGTAATATAATTGATACATTTCCAACTTACTATAGTCAAGTACTGCTTGACCAACATATATTGATTTATTTAAAACTATTGAAGGTTTGTACATTTCCATACCAACCAGATCTTCATCAAATATTTTGTGCTGAACATAGAGAGGATGATTTGACAATTTCAGTAGTTGTTTCTCATTGTTGACTAGTTTAATTTTTTTCCTTCTCCTTACTTTTTCCATTGTTTTACCATATAAAGAATTATTTTTCAATTTGTAGAATGACTTTTCGAAGTCAGTGCTTGATTGAGCCCTCTTTTGAGAGTTCATATCAATGTATCTTTTTAACCAAGGCTTTTGTGTGAATTTTATGCCACTATGAATCTTCTTGATTCTCATGCCCATGGTCAAGTAACATTTTAAAATTGAGTAGTGGACTACATAATTTTCCCTATCAAATAGATGGAGCAGAAGTTTCTTGATTGAAGAAAAATGTGTATTTGGTCTTACTTTTCATATAGAATTTTCATATAGTGTGAAAATATTCTCTTTTCAATCATCTGCATTTCTGGAGCTAATTGGAAATCGGCAGTGTCATCATGAATGGCTGCGGGATACTCTAAATCAAAAATGTAGCCGATTTCACCATCATCATCTATATTTTGAACATTTTCTTCATTTAAAAAATTATCTAATTCACTTTCATTCAACCATTTGAAATTTGAGTGGGGTAGATTCCTACTGAGTGAAGAACCGTAAAGGTTATTAACATCTAATTAGGTCAAATGTCGACTTTCATGTATATTATTTCCTAATTCTTCAATGCGTGCACGCGCTCGGTGAATGTTGGTGAAAGTCATACCCCCTCTAATTCCTCGTTCAAATAGATTGTACATATTTTCATCTTGTATGTAATGTGGGGGATCATCGGAAGATAAATTTAGTGCTGAGGTAAAGCTAAGATGTGGGAGCCTGACAAAATGTACAGGGTCGACTTCAACCTCACGTTGACTCAATGCTCTAAACACTTCAAATATGTCTGCCAACAATAAAACATCTAACTTCCGATATGCCAGTATGTAATCACCAAATGTGCTACAATTAAATTCAATCCATGGCTTGTTAGCGTGTTCATATTCACTATCGGAACAGTGCTCACGAGTAAGATCATTATAGAATTCAAATTGTGGTATTAGACAGTTTTCCGTCAACGTGTTTAAGTTTTTGAAGTATGAATATGGAAACACTCCCTTCTGATATAAAACATTATCACTTAATTGTGGAAATTCTACCCTTAATGTCTCTACATGCTGATAAGTTTGCAAGCCCATGGCTAATTCACTCAAGGATGCACTTAGAAATTGATATGAGTCTAAGAATTTTAGTTTAAAGTATACTGTCTTCCCTTTGTATTCATTTACAGGGACACTGGCGGATAAAGTTATATATTTTTCAGCAGTTGCCGCTACAACATCTAATTTCCAAGATTTCATTCTTCCAATCGCTTTATAGCAAACGATGTGACTATCCTAATTTTTCGAATTGTGGAAAAATATGGGGAGCTCCCGTCTGTTAAGTCTTAACCGGAGATTGCATTTCTACATAATGTTTGCCCATATCGTCGGTGATATGATCGTGATCACGAACTTTTACGACTTCATCGCTGAATTTCGATTTACATTTGTTGCAACATTCTGCATTCTCATGGCTTGCCTTTTCATCCGCTGACAGTGTCATTGGCTACCTAGTTGTTGCACATTGGTTGTCATACAAGTCTTGGGCTACAGTTTCTAAGTGGTGCAAGAAACTAATAATGCAATTTTCTCCCTCAAAGAGGTAATACTTGTTTTCAAATTTCGATTGAAGGGCATTATGCCAGACATGATAAGCTCCAATGGCCGCTGGTTTATGTATTTTATTATCGATGTAGCACTCTATATCTGCATAAATTACTAAAGAAGGACTTAGTTGATATTCCATGCTACTTGTTAGTACTTTTAGATCTGACGGCATTTTTTCTATTTGGGCTTTTCCTCTAATGCAAAACTGTAAGTGTCGTTCCAGTGTTGTCTTATATGTGAATGACTGAGCACATCTTTCGCAGAAGTATTTATGACTTTTTAAAGTTCTCCTATACAATCTTGACAGCTTTGAAATTCCACAATAGTGTGCTGCTCCATTATTTAGAATTAGCAAAATATTAACCGTTTGCCTACCAGTAAAGTTGCTATTGTATCGAACACCTTTGAGTCCATTTTCATAAAAGTGAATGTTAGTTTTGATATCATTATTTTTCTCAAATTTTGGAATGTCTTTGATTGATACTGGTGTGGAAATGCCTTCCATATTTAGCTCAGATGTCCACTTACTATAGGATTTTATTTCATTCCATGAATAAGGTACTTCATTATAATGCAATATTGATAAAACTGCATATAGGAAGCAATCATTTGCATTTGAATTAACCTTAATGACAGCTCTAGAGTTTTTAACTTCTTTGGTAGAGGAAATGATTGTCCACCTGACAGTATTGGACTTGTTATTACATTGAACTCTATATTTTGTACATCATCTATAATCCAATTGCTACCCTTTTTGTGAAGGCTTCAACATGATTTATCTGACTATTTAGGTGATCCTGAAACCAAGCATCATAGTCATAAATATAGTTTGAGGATGATGAGGTAAAGTGTGCGAGAAAAGTTTCTTGTTCTTGAGGATTAGAACGGACATAACGAATTTGTGCAATCAGACGACCACGCAATTGATAGCTCCTTAGTAAGTCAGACAATAAATTCCCTAACATGGAACGCATGCTTTCTAAGAATGATGTTATGTCCAAAGTAGGTGTTGTTGGCGTGATATCATACACATGTGCATGGCCATTGAGTGCGCTTTCGCTGAGACTAACAGTTCCATAGTTATTATGCATATTTATCTCACTATTTGTATTATGTACATTCATATGCTGTCGAAATCTACTTATAGAGTTATACGTTTTGCCACACCGAGAGCATATTGCATAAAGCTTTGTATGTTAGTTGAAGCGCTGGTTGTTGGTTTAGAAGTAGATATATTTTGATTATTTGAATTTGACTCTGTTATGCTATCATTCGGTTTATTATTGCATACAAGTTTATGCCTCTTAAAATTATCTATCCTATTCGTCTTATATGGACACTTGCTACATTGATAAGTTTTTCCTAACTTACAAAATTTTTCATGACGTTGCAAATTGCCTATGAGAGTGAACACTTTTCCACACTTGGTACAGACAACCATGATTATTGATGAGGATTGAAATCAGCAAGCCCTTATGTACATCTATCATCTAATGACGCCAGCGTCATCACTAGGCAATACCATATGTTCCGATCTGTTGTAAAGAGAAAACATAAAATTTAAAGTAATCATTTTTTTCCAAAAGTAAAAAGAAGCTAGAGCTTGACGCATTTCACGATGCCACTGTGATATAGTTTCAAGTGGCTGCAGCTTTCACTGCAGCCATCCAAATCGTCCATCCGCGTCAGTCTTAGTCTACGGATGGTGTTATCGCTGCACTCGACGTGGACTAAGGTCTCTTTGTCATGTCGTTGGCTGTTAATTACTTGTGAGGCCAACAGGAGGTTTGATTGAGTTATGTTTTGTAAGGACTTAACCAAACCTCTGTTCTCCTCCATTAACTGAGCCTCACGAGCCTCGGACTGTTTCAGTCGCTCTTGGCAACGCCGTAACTTGCTCTGGATGTCCTCCTCCTCCTCCGTCGTTGCGTCGAGGTCCACGTTGTACTCGCGCACTGGGAGAGGAGCCTTAGAAACTGCGGCTGGGATGAGAGGTGTTGGAGGAGAATGAGCTGCGACTGGAATATGAGCTGCTGACGATGGAGCCAATGTCATCATCGGCGACAGTGGTAGGCGGACATTCCAGCTAGGTGACGCCCGGATGTTTGAGAATGAGATCTCCTCTTGAGATGCAAACATCACGGAGTCCTGTAATTGAAAGGAACAATTGTTTATCATCTATTTACCATTTTTGGCATTAATGAGATACAAATGTGAATTCCTCTTACCTCCTGCTGGGTTGCGGTTTTTTGATCGGATCCACTCTCCTTGTTAAGAGTCACCGAATCATTCTGAAAGATGAATTAATCAATTGTAGACGAATATATTGATAATCAAGTGAGTTTCAAAATAAATTTCAATGAAAACGATTCTGTACACATGCAGTTAACCAATCATATACTTACATGTACACCAGAATCATCATCTTCGTCGGAAGAGGACGTCGGAGATGAAGTCGCTGAAGTAGTGGCTTCATCCTTGGATGAGGAATCTGAATCCTCCGATGTTGAGGAGTCATCCGATGACTCACGAATTGAGTACGGTTTCTCCTCATTGTCCTCTACCGGACGTTGTTGTCGCCGGCTTAGACAAGAAGCTTCTCTGATGCTTCTTCAGCGACAGAGATCGCATAGACTGCAACGAAAAATATGATGACATGTCTGCAACTCATTGACGAAGCATGTATGTTCTTAAAAATACCTGATGCATTTTCAGTTATTGTTGACTGAGACCTATGTAATGACACTTACGGGACTCGAAGTTAGTCTGCTCCTCGGTGAAGGCAAGCGCGGAATTTTTGGGCAGCTTTGAACACTAGGAAACAGCTGAAACTAGAAAAATTCATGCTTAATTTCACATTGAGAACTAATAAATAACTGAAATGCTTACATTTCGCAATTTTTCAGCCACTATATCCCCGTTAGCCTTTGTCGGTCGAGGTAGCTCACTCTGAAATGTTTAAGCAATGGTGATTTACTTTATGTACAGAAATAATTAAATTAGTCAATAAATTCTTACATCTTTAGCGAACAGTTTTTCTGAACCAACACATTGGCTCTCTTCGGTGGGGGCATCAGTACATCCTGAAATGTTTAACGACATATAATCATTTCATACATAATGAAGTAGCACTTTTATTTATCTGCTGTGAGCCAGTTATCCGTTGAAGCTAGCATGTAGAATTGATGGCACTCACCTCACAATCACTAAAAGTCTCATCGATGAACTCCCGAGACTTAGGAACTTTCTTCTTAGGAACTCGAGACTTTTGAGGCTTATCATTTGGAGCAGGTTCATCCAACTGGGAAAGCACGCCTTCAGTCGGTCGCTCCTTTCCAAAAAGACGCTCCAACTTTTTCTTCTCAACTTTGGCGGTTAAGTTATTCCTTTTCTTCCATTTTGTTGAGCACAAGGGGTGTGCTTGAGAATGAAGGCTTTCGCGGAGTCACTATTTTCCTTTGCATCGCTCCTTTCGTACCTCTTGCAAGTGAGACAGTAGAGGTAGGTGCAGTCCTCTCTGAAGGAGCATTCCTTGTGCCCGCTTTTGTTCACATGTCGAACGGGAAGCTGACAAGTCTCACAGAAATGGAAGATGAGACGTTGCCGCGTGATGCTTTCATGTCGAAACCATTTCTGTAGAGGATAAAAAACTTTTATTATAATTTAATCTGTTATTGAATGAGAAATCATTTATGTACCATCTTCCAAGCTATATTAAGTACTAGATTAATATTTGACAAATCTTAAGAAGAAATAAATTCATGGATGAAATAGAAACTGAGATTCGAAGTTTAATTTCATTTGAAAGGGTTTGTTCATAAAATGGAATCAGCTGATTAATCATTATTTAATTTCGAAATAATAATAGAATGAAAATGAGATTTCGAAAAATTTCAACCACTTCTCAAATTGTTTAATTAAACAAGCTTGAATTTATGGAAGCAGCTGATTTATATTATTTTTATTAATTTGAAATAAACATAATGGAATGAAAGTGAGATTTCGGAAATTTCAACCGTTACTCAATTCGTTTAATTGAACAAATTTGAATCTCATGCATCTGCTCGCAGATGACATTGAGTTTTTATTTAAGCATCTTTTTATTTAGAAACAATGCGTGAAAATACGGATGTCAATTGCACTTTTACTCAGACTTATACAGTCATGTCTCTTCTGGATGATTTAATGAACAAACAACTTGTCTTGCACTTTACACTTCTTCAGTCCTCTCCTCACTTATTACGCAATGCTGACGTACGTAGAAGTGTCGAGCTTTGTGAAATCAACTCAAGATACTCGAGTATAAATGTTCAATGCATGTCATCGCAAATGTTCAGCGCATGATTAAGTCGAAGACGAAACGTCGTGTTTAATAGGATTTACGGTCGAAGATCATTGATATTTTATTTTTCCTCAATGAGAGCTTTACTTTATACATTTATTGCAACTAAAGAAATTGCCTGAAAATCTGAAAATTTCAAAACTACAATTTTGAAATTTGCATTCTTTGCAGTCTCCACACCACCCATTTTTAACAAGTACTATGCAAGTTTTGCAAATACATATTTGCAATTTTTCATCGAATTTGCATAAGCTTGTAAATGTTTATTGGACGGACAAATGTAAAAATGCATGTGATAAACCAACCCTTTAATACTTTTCGTGAGATTTTTTGGTGGCCGTTAACGGGAAATTGCAATCGCGCCAATGCAAGCTTCACATTCAAAATTGCTTAAAGTCTTCCGAAAATGTTATCAGTTGGAACCAAATAAACAACATTTGACTAACCATTTTTCTAGCGCAAATAAGGATTGTAAATCTTGTAAATCTTCTCTTAATTCCAATGGACCGCCTCACCAAATTTTGTATATACATTATTTCATTCGATTGCCAATATGTGTAGCAGGTCTTTATGTAGTGAGACCTGTCCTACTGTACGTTCTCGGTTTACGTGAGCATCTGACTTATTATTCCTCACATGTATAATAGACATATTTTAAGTCATACTTCTCGTCCTGATGTTTATTTCATTCGATGGTCTGTCTTGCATTTTAACCTACGCAATGCTAGTGATGAAAATCTTTCCAGAAATTTTTGAATCAAAATTTCCATGGAAAATATTGGAAAATTTTGGAAAAAATTTGAAAATTTTGGAAAAATCGGAAAAGTTTGGAAAATTTTGAAAGTCTGAATTTTTGTGATAGACCCTATGCTTTGACCGCTTCTTCTAAAGCCGACGGCAGCTACCACACCAATAGAATGGGTCAAAAAGTGGTGAGTCTTGATCATCACTTTGATTAAACCAATTTTGAAAAATGAAAAAATTTGAATTTTTGTGATATAACTTCTACGTTTTGATATCACAGACCAGGCTTAGACACATCAATAGAATTGTTCTAAAACTCTTGATTTCATCATATCATTTCGATTAGAAAGAATCGTGCAATACGAATCCCGTCCGCGGATTTTTTAGCATTCCTCTGCCACCAGTGGCTAGTGGCAATTTGTTAGGCATTTTTAATATTATAACACAGACATCTTTGGTACAACGTGAATTTTTTTCCTTAGCGATAAGGGGTAGGAATTTCATGCATTGTGAAAGATCTGGAGCAAAAAGAATGCACTTTATTTGGGGGAGCTTGTTTATGGCTTGAAAGTTAAGCTTTATTATGCAGCCTTGATTGCAATGATACAAATTCTCCATGTGTTGATAAACATGTGAAGCACAAGCACACAGTCCAACACACCATTATACATGAGCGACCATATATTGGAAGATAAGACTGTAAAACTCGTGAGATAGTTGGAAACTAGAGATATCTGTGATGAGTAGTAGAAGAAAATCTATATGATAGCTTCTAACTTCTATGGGGTAATGTCCGATAATCTTCGTGGAGGACAAACTACACATCTTCCATATTTCTAGCTCAGATGGTTCAGATAGTTCCAAATCGATTTCAGATCTGTGAATTTCAGACTTTTTCCATATGAATTGGAGATTCTCCGGTTGAATCTAAGATCCTTTTCAAAGTTGGAGTTTCTGACAAATATCTGAAAATTCAATTAGAGAAATCTCAAATCAATTTAATGTCTGATATTCAGTTTGGAAAGATCTGAAATAGACATGGGGGGTTCAGTTGGTTCTAAAAGTTAACATGCAGGGATGATAGAGAAGTTTTGGACTTTGAATGTTACCTATCTTTTCAAACGACTGCAACAAGTCTCCACAACAGAGGCAAAAACGTCAGTCACCGAAAAAAAAAATTTCAAAATTTTCCATTGGAAAATTTTCCGGAAAATTTTGAAAAAATTGGAAAATTTTCCATTTGCATCACTACGCAATGCTGACCTACGTAGAAGTGTAGAGCTTCGTGAAATCAATTCAAGATGCCCGAGTATAAATGTTCAATGCATGTCCGTCATCGCAAATGTCCAACCGCATAATTAAGTCAAAGACGAAACGTCGTGTTTAATGGAATTTGCGTTCGAAGATCATTGATATTTTTATATGTCCTTATTGAACTGCTTAACCGACCGATAGCTTCTGGTATAATAAAAATTTTCATATAACTAAAGATAAATAACAGGGAAAACAAGGTCAATAAATGAGATGCTATCTGCACAATATTTCGAATGTCTCTTTCACAAGTCTGATGGTAAAATAGTTGGATACCATATTCTTGTTTAGCGTTGCTATAGTCCATCACAACTTTGTGGGCTGAGCATCTACAGGCTGTCTAAATGAGTGCATGCTGCCGAATGGGGTAATGTCTAAGGAAGACACCCAACAGTTCCTTCTTTCCCACCCACTATTCTTTGTACGACGACCGCTGAAGGACAGTCGTGCAGTCCTGCCTTATCTGTTAACTGTCTTCTGCAAAGTGTTTACAAGGCATTCAACAATCCATTATACCAACATCTCTACAACCTCACATGCGAAGAACCTCTATTAAAATGTGGTCCGAAGATACATCAGGAATTCTGTGAGGCACATGAGACGCACTCTGCACTGCAGAAGCTGAAGAAGACAGTGACAGGTAACTGACGGAATTTCCATCGTGTCTCTCCGTTTGGCTTCCGACTTCATATACAGCAGCTGAATAAAATAATCAATACGTCACTGAACTTTGGAATAGTCTCTGAACAATGGAGAATCATCAAATATCGTCCAAATACCAAAAACGAGACACCACAAACACCAGGAGACTTCCGCCCTACATCAATCAACCCCCTTTCTGTCAAGAATGGTAGAGAGAATGATCAAATTCTAATATCTGAAATCCAATAATAAGCCAATTTCCGCAACCTTTCAAAGATATGCCTTCCGACTATCAGGAGGAACAGCAGAGCCTTAGTTGCGGTTTACCAACCACTATCACGAGCCTTCTCGAGATCAACAGCGTTGTGAGAGTCATTTCCCTGGACTTCTCCAAGCATCTGATACGGTGAGACGGCTTAAAATATCCAACAAATTGTACAACTGGCTCATCGAATTCTTCACTGAACGCAAGCCAAACCACAAGTTATGGAGGCATCATCTCTGAGAATCAAACAGTAACGCTCGTGTCATTCAAGGCTTTGTATTAGGTCCTTTTGCATTCTCCGTCGCAATTTCAGATCTAATGCCTATCAAAAATGGGAATATCATTATAAAAATACGCTCATGATTACCTACTCTTATCATTCCGCCGAATAACTTCCCCTACAGAGATTGACATGTCCTAAAATACGTAAGTGAGCAGAAGAAAATAACCTGAAGTCAATGCATCAAAGTCTAAAGAAATTATCTTCAAAAAATCGAAAGCTCAACAAGAACCATAAACCATTACCTCAGATAAAGCGATATCAAGACTATTCACCGATCACCTGAAATTGGGCAAAATCATTAAGAACCGCAGTTGAAAGCCTCAGTCTGCCAAGTGTAAAGTAGGCTTTAGAGGATTGATATCAAAATTGCCCAAAAATTTCGGAAATCGATTGCTAAGAAATATCGGGTTTCAACCAAAATAATGCATTTTGGAATCAGAGATGGACGAATAAAACTAACCACTTGATCTCAATTAACACTCAAAAACGGATATTGTTGAGATATTTCCTCTGTATTGTATTCAACGTATTTTCTATCATTAAGGGCTCCCCCTACTCTTTACTCCGCCGGCCCAATGAGAGCCAATTCCGTATGGGTATCCAATTCCGTCTTGAGAACTTGCAAGTTGTTGCGATGATTACATTAGACTTCAAGACCTGTGGGTACCAGAGCAAAACTGTATGAATTATTTGATCATGACTTTATGTTTCAATATCAATGATAATTTAAATCAAACTGATATTTAACCACGGTCGGAGATATAATTCTTTGAAAGTGCAATACATTTTTACAATAGGATATTGACTAAATGCCATCTTAACAAAAAAAAGAAGAGCAAGATGTGAATTCTGAGCCGGAGAAAGTAGCCATTTTTATTAACTGAAAATTTTTAATTTTCAGCAATCAGTAATACAGATTGTTTCATAAAAAATGGATCACCCTTAAACATCGCCTTAACTTCAACTTTGTCTAACTCCGCCAAACTTGAACGACTTTCTCTGAAATTTGGAAGATATGTCAGTTGTGCTTACTAATATCATTGTTGGAAATTTCAAGCATGAATATTGAGTTGTTTTCCTGTTATAGATAAAAAAAGTAGTAGATAATTTGATCTTCATTTAGCAATGTTACACAAAATCATACCTCACTCTTATAAAATTACATTTGTTTCCTTTGTTATGCAATATGTTGTTCTACAAGCCAAAAGCTATCAAGCAAAACAAAAATAAAGAAAATCGGTCAATCAGAGCCAGTATGGCACCATGGCACCATTATTCATCAACAATAATGTAACTGCTACATGTGATTAACTGGACTTCATGTTCCATAGCTTCCTGACTTCGTTGCGGTGGTGTTGGCAGCACTCCTGATTGCTCTCAGCTAGAAATCTATCTCTTACCGGTTGAAAACAATACAAAGCACAAATGAACAATAACGAGATCGCATTCACAAAAGGCACAAAAAGTGTCAGCCTGTGCTAGAAACTGCTAGAAACCTAGCCCTTGCTAGGATAGTGATGGTCGATTGAGATTATGGATAAAAATCTGATCAGGAAATTCCGAGACATTTACATCGTCCCCGGTTAAACAAGGTGGTGCGACCTCACTGATTTGGGCTGGCATTTTGGACCAATGGCCGGCTCTGAACTTCACATACAGCAAGGAACCATGAATTCTGAACGCTATGGTGAATGTTTTACGAATGAACATTGGCCAAATGACAGATCAACTTGGTGATCCATCGACTTGGTTATTTATGGATGATAATGCTACGTGTCACAGGAGTAGTAGAGTCAACTTATGCAAGTCTCAATTAGGGCTTAGGACATTATCTTGGCCAGCTCGTTCTCCTGATCTGAATCCCATAGAAAATGTATGGAGTATTCTAAAACGCAACGTTCGTCGTTCACTGCTACCTACAGATGGCGTATCACAACTTACGTCACTGTTAAAAAGAGAGTGGAGAAAGTTAGATCAGTCAAAAATCAACGATATCATCGAATCAATGCCTAGACGAATTGGTGATGTCATTGACAATAAGGGTAGGGCCACAAAATATTAGCTTCTTAAGAACCGTTACTGTATCATAGCTTATCAGATTATATAAGGACATTTAAATATATTAGGGACATGAAATAACATGAAAAATGCTTTCTGTATCATACTTATGTTTTATTTAGTCAAATTTTAGGATGATCCACCTTTTATGAAACGGACTGTAGATTTTCAGCAGTTATAGATTGCCTAGCAGAGAGGAGAGCGATAAATAGCTTGCGGTCATGCGTTTGCTCGAGACGCTCGTGTTTGCTTTGCTTTCAGTGTGACTAAGGCCTCAGCCACACTGAAAGCTGAGCAAACACGAGCGTCCCCCGACAAATGCGAGCAAACATATCTCCGCAAGCTATCAATCGCTAAGGTTTACTTTGCTCGCAGTGTGCCTAAGCTCTCATACATTCTATTCATATACACCCTAAACTAGCAAATCTAAAATATTACAACACTACCAAAACATCTAACATCATCCCATTCACCACCAATAACCACAAAACACTAACCCACCATATAACAACAAACATATAACCAACACAAATCAGACAAACCCCCAAACAAAATTAATTTATCCCCTACTATTATTACAATTATTTTCCCACCCCCCCCCCCCCCCCCCACCACCCCCCCCCCACCCCCCCCCACCCACACAACATACCCCACATTCCCAACCCAATAATAAAATACCATTCACCACACCCAACAAAAAACAAACCTCCTACTCCAAACATATGATATATTATCCCTAACAATAAAATCTTCTAATTTTTTACTTATCTTTTAAACCTCTTTTTTTCCCACTATCAATTATACCACCCCTTACATACTTCACCCCACCTCCCACTCCACTTCACAACCCACCACCTCCTCATACTTTACATATATTTAATTATCCTCAATTTATTTCACCCAACCCTAAAATATTCTCCACACTTAATAACAAAACCCTTTAATTACACATACTAAACCCCTTTCTATTCACCACTCACCTCAACCACTTTTATCCTATCATCCATAGAATTTTATTACCACTCATTTTTCACAATCACCCTATCCACACAACTGTATTACAACCCATTCACAACACATTACTAAAACCATTATATATCCACACAAACATATATTTTCTATTTTTCCCCACTAGTACATAAATTCACACACCCTATTACCCCACCCACTCATCAACCTTTAACAATTACTTCAACAACCACTTTTTCCCCTTTTCCTTACCCACCTTATCACCCATATATCCCCTTACTCTACCCCAATTCAACCCATCTATTTTAGTTTTTCCCCCCACACCATTTCCATAACTATCTCAAACCCCCCCTGTTTACCTTATTCATAACCACACCCCTTACCCAACCAACATTTCTACACATAATACCCTACAAACCAAGGCCCCCCCTTCCATTTTTTACAACCAATCCCTCTACCCTTCAATATAACACCACAATACACTAGATTTTTATTATTATAATTTTACTTATTTATTATGATATACTTATATTATATTAACTAGATATAGTAATTTATATTTTAATTTACCATACCCACACATATTATTCCAATTTCACTCTTATTACAAACCCACTACCATATAACCCCCCATTGATTTCGTATTCTTTTCCACTTCATTACACAAAACATAACTCCAAAAAATTCTTCTATAACATTACTCACACCTCAATCTCAAAAACCCCCTTATACATAACCTACCTTACGTGGTACCCATATTCCATTAACTCCCCAAAATCCCTCACTCCCCCCCACCCACACCACCCAACTCCCGATTTTACCCCTAACAAAAAAACACACATCACACACTTTTATTACCCATTCCCCAACAAACTATTATCCCCCTTACTCAAACCAATTAAATAACACATAATATTCCCAATCCCCCATTACAATACCCACCCTTATAATTTAAACACCCTACAACCATACCCCACCCATCACAATATCTAATAGATACACCCAAACCCAACTATAAATAACACCCTTAATTCTATATCTTCACCATAACACATTATCATCACTACAACCAATAACGCCTTCCACCTACCTCAACCTAAAACCATAGTAACCATTATTTCCAATCCAACCCCTTTACAATAACCCAACGCCTATATTAGTTTCAACAATCCAAATCCCTCCACCACACCCATTCACCACAATATCCTTACATCATTATCCAACACAAACCATTTTTTTTATCCCCTTCCCAACCAACCAATTTTCAACTTCATACACAACCAATTTTACCTATCATACCAACAAAATCACCCCCCTATCTCCACCCAAACATTCCAATTATTTATTCTATACTTCCTCCCACCATTATTATAAACTAATCTTTTTATAAAAATCCACCACTATTACTCCCTATCCACACCAACCCAACCCCTCCAACATATTGTTTCCCACCAAAAACCAACCCTTTTTCACTTTACAAAAAAAACCCAATTTACCACCACATTTACAGTACTTCAATATACTGTTACTCTCAAATTT
Source organism: Prostheceraeus crozeri (assembly GCA_907163375.1). NCBI lineage: Eukaryota > Metazoa > Platyhelminthes > Polycladida > Euryleptidae > Prostheceraeus > Prostheceraeus crozeri. The sequence continues at coordinate 106,042 of CAJQUW010000171.1, read as the reverse complement.
TTAACTCCATTACTTAACTCATACATGCCACGGCCATAATAATAACAAACCCTTTTGTTATTCTAAATTCACAACACAACCTTCCCATATTACACCCCCCCCCACACCATATCCCCAGTCCCCCAATTTTCACCATCCATACATATGATGTTAACATATTTCCCAAATTTACATCCAAATTCCCAAATTAAAAACTACCCCCATCACCATCTCCACCCCCACCTTGCTATATCCACATCAACACCCCAATCTTATTGTTAAAATTGACAACTACATAAAACACCACCTTCTTTTATTTTATGACTTTTATTTTCATTAACCACTCAACCAATCACACCCACCCCCCCCCATTCCCAAACAATATCAAATTTATTTATTATCCCACTTAAAAACCCCCTCCCATCTTCTTTATTTCCCTCAATCCCCCTACCCCCTACTTACAACACAATAGTATTTACCACTTCTACAACAAATTCATAAATGCAACTACATCCCCAAACCAAACAACTTAATCATCATAACACATCTGTACCAAAACCAACCCCCCCCGTTTACACCTTCTACTATCTTAAATATTATCCCTTCAAATATAAAATACAACATTTTTTCCACATAAAATTTCGCACCCAATACAAAATAATAATTTATCTCTCCTAAAAAAAAAAAAAAAAACCCCCCCAATACCCCAAAACAAAACCCCCTTATGATATATCCATCATAACCCCACCCCCAGATATTTATGTTTAAACAATTGTCCCACACAACAATAAAAAACAAAACGTCTAATTATTTCACTTATATTTTAGTCCTTCCATACATTATTACTATATTTACTTTACCTTTCCATACATATTTTATCTTAAATATTTTATATTTTATTTTCTTATTTCTTTTATTTTCAATCCCCAAACTACTAACACCCCAAAGTTTATATATTTTTATTTTTCCACAAAAAACCTTACCAGTACCCATTTCTCATCCACAAAAAAAAAAACATACTTACTGTTCACCCTTATCATTATCACCTCTCTTTTGCTCTCAAACCTCTTTTACACGCATCTTGTAATAAAATTCAACACCGTTGAATTTAAAGGGAATAGTTAAAAAAGTACAATAATATATAACTACACCATTCAAATAAAACTACCTATAAAACACTTATATGCATACAAAAATTGTTTGTATATATCAACATACGTGTTAACAATACTTAAATGATCACAATTTACAAACTGATCAACATATATGTTGGCACATGGTTGCAAATACACATGATACACTAATAATTATACATCATAATTATAGATTGTTTTTGTTAAAGTGACTTGTTAAAAATGTTAAATCAACTCAAATAACAATGAACATTATCATATAAATAATATTATTTTACAACCACAATGTGAATTGGTTGATAAAAACATAATTCCATTTGAATTCCCTCCATTTGAAAACATAAGTGACGTGTTATACTTATCAGTTGCTTTTCTTTGTTTATTTTGTCGCATAATTTCCTAATTCATTCAAACTGTGTGTGATTTTGATATCTCATGACAAGTTGTATTGCACCGTGGTGCATTAAACAATAGAACTAATAATTTAGTACCAATATGTTGTGGTAAAAGGCTGCATATGAAATGTATCGCAAATAAAATCATTTTTTATGTCACCTATGAATTGGTATGTTATCTGTTGTGCTTATATCAATAATTATTGTCGTATTGCTTCATCTTCTACTTGAGTGTTTGGTTTATTATTATCCCAACTTTATTTTCTAATTTTATTCAGAATGTCTGTAAACGTGTGTTATTGAGTGATTTCGTGCTTCAAAAATTGTTTTGTCTTTAGCCATTAATACACATATTACTTAGCATAATTCATTGTTTTTATCAAATTAACCTGTTTTCGCTGATTATCAGAATGTGTTATCATTAAATGTAGTTTATATAGGATGATAGCATGATCAGAATGTGTTATCATTAAATGTAGTTTATATAGCATGATTGCTGTCAATCGTTGACCCAGCGGATGATGTTCACTCACATAGCATTAAACGTCCTCAGGAAGGCGGGAGCGACTTTGACATAGGACCGACAAGCGTTTTGTATGTTACAAAAAAATCTTTATTCTGGCAATGGAGGCAAGCTACTAATATTCTGACAGAAACTGTATTCGTCTTGGATGAAACTCTTAATATTTACTTTAATAGCCGTCGCATGATGAAGTACTAGACTAGACGCCAAAGATGTCAATCAACAAAAAATGGTACTCGTAGAATGAAGGGGAAAGACAAATGAGTGAATAGAAAAGGACAACTATTATATAAAAGATGCATCGTGATTTAAATGCAAATAGTATGCTAAATGTTGACTCCAAGACTTCCGTGTAACGACGCATTGGTATAACTTAATTTGTAGAACTTAAAAGTTCAACACAAAAGTATGAATAACAGTTTACTGAATACTATCAAACAGGTCATATAAAAAATTAAAGGCGTTCCAAATAAGACAGCTATAAGGTAGCTAAATGGCTTGGTGATTGTGATGAGCTCTATGCTTATTTCGGTAAGACCTTTGATTCGCTCGATGACCACTGAGATTTTCAATGAACCAACAAGGAAGATTTCATAAAAAGTTCAAGTCGTTTAGCTTATATTGTTGTAACTATATTCAAAAGTGGGTGTATTTGCCGTAATTTGGCATCACATGCATTCCATAAAGTAAATGTTGTATATATTTGAGTTGATGTCATACTTGTATCAGTTCTGAATGTCGTTTATTTCATGTGCGTATTTGCGTATAAAATCCTTAAATTCAATTGTTTGTGGTTGAAATGCAATCACTACGTGTTTTATTGGCATCAGTTGAAGACTTAACCATCAGTAAAACATCCAAAACAAGAACATGAAATAGTGAAAGACTGCAGCATCATCAGAGCGGACACCACCGTCTTGACAAGATATGACAGAGAGGATGACTTGGAAATGGCCGAAGCAATGCTGAATAAAGAAAAATGAACCCGTTATCAATAAGCATGACCAAGGACTTACATGACGTCAAGCAACAAGGTTAGGCAAGCTTGGGTCAAAACCCAAAATCCGAGCCCAAGTTTCAATAAATGAGTAGAATCAAGTAAACGAAGTAGGCTACATTCTTAGTAATTTCTGCTGATGATAAAGATTCTCTATAGGTTAAAATTCTTATTTTGCAATAATTTCATCACAGGATTGCTGTATAAATAAAAATCTTATTTCTACTACCGAAGTTTCTATTCGATGGCTTGGGCAACAGCTTGCAATTGAAGCCTAGAAATTCTGAGACATCTACTATAATTGGTAAAAATAGGCGCTTAGTGTTTATTAATGTTCTAGTAGTCTATGCCTAGCAACATGCCTGTAGTCCATTCTAATCCCTAATCCATGCTTTAATTGAGAACGTGAACGCGGTAAGTGTTAGGATCTGAAAGTTTTCCACCAACTGACACAAGTTTCTGCTAAAACTCATCGGACATCCATATATAGACAAACGACTTCGTAGTTAATGTAAATCCTGCGTTTTGTACGAAGTCTTACCGCACAAATTTGAAGTGCTGTTCTTGAAATTTGCGGACCCATGAGAAGTGTAGCATTAATAGGAAACGATCTTTTATTGCAATAGCTTTAAATTAGTAGCCTAAGTACATGCATTGCGTTATGAAGATTTCCTTTAATTTAGCCTATACTGATATCCTGACTAATTGAAGATTTTTGATTAAATGATGACTGAATTAGACATTGCTCATAACAAAGTTTGTTTTCATTTCACCATTCGAAAATTTAAGCAAACTTGATAAATAGCAAAGCGCTGTGTAGTGACTGCATGGTTATAAACATATTTAGAATACGAAATTGGAATGAATTCATTTTCAGATAAATGTTGGCCGTCACATACATTATAGGGGTGCGAAAATAACTGCGAAGAAATAAAATATATGAAATATGTAGAAATTTCAATATGCACAAATGCAACTTTTTACATCCAAGCTTTACAGCAGATACAATATGCATAAATTTTCAATGCGCGGTATTGTCAAGCCTTCAATGAAATTGCAAGTAACCTCAAGTATTTCTTTTTTGAAATGTTTTGTGAATTGAGTGGAATTTTTGATAAAAAATCAGAACTTTATGCTTTTATCATGTAATTCTCCAAAAACTCAATTAAAAATATCAATTTTTAGTAGTAATAAAACGGCGAACACTCGACCGGCGCCCCCCCTCTGGAACGACAGTGGTTGTGGTCTGTCGTGGTGTGCCGGCCAGGTTGGTCCACGTTCACAAAATGTTCGCTGACTCCCCCCGCCCTCTGGAACGGCAGAGTGTCGTGGTGGACTTGGGCGACCGCCAGGATTTGTCTTGAGGCTATAGTGTGTGATGATTTTCGAAAAAACGACAGAGTTAGAATTTGGGACGTTTTGGGCTGTAGCGCCCAAACGAACCATCGGATGGGAAAACGGAGGCCAGATTCGGAATCAGCGTGAAATTCTGCATCGGTATGGTGAGTTTCAAGTCAATCGGAGAGAAAACATTTTCAAAATTTTTCGAAAAACGACAGAGTTAGAATGTGGGACGTTTTGGTCTGTAGCGCCCAAACGAAGCATTGGATGGGAAAACGGAGGCCAGATTCGGATTCAGCGTGAAATTCTGCATCGGTATGGTGAATTTGAACGCAATCGGAGAGAAAAAATTTTCGCTGACGTCCCCCCACCCCGGCCCCTCGGGAGAGCTCGCTTCGATTTTGGCTTCCAGTGGACGGATTTTGTCGTGCAATAGCTCGTTTGAAAGCTAAGAGTGAGACAAATTCAGTGAAACAAACGGCTTGTTCATATCTGTCTTCGTTTAGATGTGAGACGCCATTTAAGATTTTGGGACATTGGCGAAAAACGACAGAGTTAGAATTTGGGACGTTTTGGGCTGTAGCTTCAAAACGAAGCATCGGATTGGTAAACGGATTTCAGATTTGGAATCAGCTTGATGTTATTGTCCAATGAGGATCATCATCCAATGAGAATCAAGCATTTCTATATAAATAGCGAGCCTTCCACAGTGAGAATCATTCCATCGTTGAATCACACGAGTGACGGACGCACATTTTCTCTCTCTCTAGTTCCCTATTCCATTATCCAACTAAAATGGTAAGTCGCTACTTTCCTCCCTCTCCTCCCTTGAACGTAAACTTAATACAATCTTTTTCATTTTCAGGCATCTACTCCATCTGCTGCACTAGTAGGACAAAATGGCGGTCAAACGTTACAAGGTTCGCTACGATCAGATCATCTACAACTGAGGCCAGTGGAAGAAACAACCAAGGTACATAATCCTACACCACTACAGCGTAAATTTAAACAAGTCTTGCGTTATGACGATCATAGCGTAGTACTCCAAACGGGAATGCTCCCTTCCACGGATGTCAAGATAATGCGCGATCAGTATGGGGACTACATACTGATCCCCGTGAGTCCGTACATTCGCCACCAACTTGATATTATTGAGGAGTATATGACATTAAATATGGACATTCCTACTCCTCTTGCTCAAGAGTGGAAGGCGAGAGATGACAAGGATACTCCCTATAGAAAGATTTGGGATGGTAATCACATTTGCCTACCGGTATCACATTGGTGTACTTACTATAAGAAGGAGGGAGATCATTCAACACCCATCACATGCGACGAGCTCGGAGAAGGTACTTGGGATATCCTTTTGAAAGTGAATGGGCTATATTATGGTCGGCACAAGGATAATAAAATAGCCTCTCTCTCTCCATGCATATGGAATCCATCCTATATATTCCAAAACCACCCAACGTGGATGACATAATTGATCAAATCCTTAACAGCAGTGGTACGAAGCGCAAGTCGGAGAAGAATGCTGCATCAAAACGCAAATCAAAGAAGGAGAATTACTAGTCCTTTCCTAACTCTACCCTATGACAATTCGCTTATGTGCTTTGAGTGTCGTAGACGTGGTCTTATTAGATACATTTTACTTCTTCGTTGCCATCATATCATTTGTGTATTTTGTCGTGAAAAGCATCGATGTAATTCTTCATTTTGTAATATGTTATAGAACGTTTCCTTAGATGTGTAATTTCCGTTTTAGGCTTCTATCATCATTTTTATGGATTGTGAGGGTGAACCTGTACAGGAGCTCAGTGCTATTGCTATGAACAATTGGACATATCAGATTGTTAGTGTCTATCATCAACATGCCAACTGTGATCCCAATGTTGATCAATGGGCGAGAAAACACATTCATGGACTTAATCTGAAATATTTGCAAGACTATGGCTTTTCTTGTGAGAGTGCTCTTCTTATTGACTTTAAACGATGGTTAGCTGCTTTCAATGTTATACGCATCTTTTGTAATAATCCTGGTAAGGAGAGGAAAGTATTTCCCAATCTAATCATTGATGATATTTTGCTCCCACCTTGGGATAGTAAAGTGAATCAACATTATCATGAAGTCACGAAACGTTTTAAGGATTTGTCTGTTCCTATTTTGTCTGTTCGTTGTAGTAGCTACGTTCATAACCAATGCTTCTTTCCTCCTTACCTCAGCACTGCCAAAGTCCTGTATGGTTATCATTGCTCGCTGTATGATAGTTACCAGCTGTATCTATTTTATCTCTTTCAAACCATTGATTTATAATGCATGCTTGTTACTATTATTCAATAAATGTTACTATGAGAAGAGTTGTTGTTTTCATGCAATGGATGGGTTAGATAAAGGCGATCATGTCTTTCTCAAACGACTGCGGAACATTACATTTTCATAGGCAAAGTTTAAAAGGAGCTGTTCAAGATTATGTGATAAATTTTCATAAAGATGAGACCGACATCGAAGCAGTGGTCGATGATGCTAGCACTCTATTTCTAGAGTTAATGAATACATTCTCTGATAGCATTATCATGGCGCGATTAGTTGCGAAAATAAGTTTAGTCATTTTGGAAAGGAAGAGGTGGAAAGTCGCTCTTTCCATTTTGCTTCTTATTCAATGGAAGTGGTAGATCACCCCGAAGAATTTTTTAAAAGACATATGATAAAAATTGCTGAACGTCTTAACGCATTTAACCATCATGGTAGCAGTCTAGTGATTGAAGCGATTTCAGATATTCACATTCAACTTTCCATAAAGAAAAATTGAAAATGCAGTGGTACTTGATTGTAGCACAACTGGTTTTCGAGCTATGTCTGCTCACTATCGAAGTATATTCCTTCTGTACATGCGTCTATTATTTAGAAAAGGCTAGCAAATTCATATCTTCAAAAAGACTTGCTATAGACATCAGTAACGGTGAAACTATGTGTTGCGATGTATGTAAGCGAAAGGATGGAAATGAAAAGCGCATCTTCAAGAGATGTAGGCATGCTTTTTGTCAACGCTGTTTCATACGTAATTGCATTCAACTTTGCCAATGTAACCACTGTGATATTGCTCATTTCGAGTGTCACTTATGTCGCAATAGTTAGTACCTATGCAAATGTGGTAAAGATAGGTTTTAGCAAAGACTAACACGGAAATGGCGAAACGTAAAATGACGAAACGTAAAAAGTCAAAAGTTTTCTTCAGCCATTCAAGCTCTCCGACGAATGAAAGCAAATCAGCGATACAATGCTATACGACATGCTAACGATAAATTCATTTGTGAAATTATTTCTCATGTGAGGAAGTTGAGGACGAAGAAATTAGCGCCAAAACAACGAAAGTTACTTAAGCGATATGCTACAAAATTGCGTTTCATCTCCAATCCTAAAGTCACCCTTCAAAGAAAGAGGAAAACTCTAAACACAAAAGGGCGGTTTCCTTTCAGCAATACTTCCAATGATAGCTCCTGCCGTGGGCAACCTATTGGGTAATATCTTTGGCTCTAAGCGTTAATTATGCAAATGTTGAGTCTCAAAGTAATAAAATGGATTTCAGACTTCAATGTGATAAAGTTCTGACTGTATCAGGTCCATCTCATGCAGGTAAAACTGTTTTTCACGCTGAATTTATTGGATAAAAGAAGGGAGTTGTTTAAGGAACCTATCAATCGAGTGATTTGGTGTTATGGTATTTATCAACCGTCGCTGTTTCAGGAATTGCAAAGTCGCAACTTTATTCGACATGAAGGAATTATTCCAGTGGATAAACTTCAGTCTAATGATGTTGTTGTATTGGATGATTTATTAAAAGAAAGTAAGAATTCCAAAGATGTTACAGATATGTTCACTCGCGCAGCACATCATAAAAGGTGTTTTATCATCTATATCACACAAAATTTGTTTCCTGATGGAAAAGAAGCTCGTACACGAAACCTGAATACACACTATTATGCTATTTTCAAGAATCCGCGAGATAAAAGTCAATTTGAAATTTTAGCGCGACAAGTTGCACCCAGAGGATCAAAAGCTTAATTGAAATTTTTCAAGCAGCTACTGAAAAAACCATACGGTTACTTATTCATTGACTTTACGCAAGAGTGTCCGGAAGAATTTAGATTTCGAAGTGATATTTTGAAAACTCCCATGATTATCTACAAACTATGAGTTCTTATTCTCGCATGATTGTTATTCCTCAGGATGAATATGTACAATTGACTGCCATGCAGCAAGTAAAGCAACCTCTTACAAATCAAATGTATAGGAAAGAAATAGATTATCAGCAAATGTTCACATCAAAGATCCACATCGTGCTGTATTATTACAATCGGAAACTGTTGAGCAATTGAAAAACTTGAAGAATAAGATGCGTGACTCTGTATCGACTGCTACACCTTTAGCATCTCGCGCACATGCCATATCTCTTTTCAATAGTATTGAACCCCATCTCAATGTAAATGATAGAGGAGAAATCATTACAGATGAAAATAAAGTGATTGATGCTTCACGTTATGAAGACTTGATTCAGTATGCGACACGTAGAAAGCGCCGTCAGGGCTATGTTCCACCTGGTTGGACATACTTTCTTAAACTATTGAAAAAGTATAATGTACCAAAATTTGCTTTGAATAATGAGACATTGAAAGAACTTGATTCAACAGTGGCTACTGCTCCAATGCTTCAGACGATGAAAATGCCAACAAATTGGTTTTAAGGCGTCACCTGCTACATCCCCTCCCACACTCACTAAGCAAACAAGAGGAAGAACTCGACGTAGATCTACATCACCACTAAAACTAGTAAAAGGAAAACGTAAAACAGCTCCTCCCAGGAAATACATGTTCTCAGACTATTAATATGAAGCAGATGTGTTGCTTGCCATGTAATGAGCCGCCAGAGGTGAATGTCGTTGTCACTTGCACTTGCTGCGCCAGCTCTCACAATGAAACCCCTAAGCAATGTGAACACGATCGCAAAACCGCTAAAGCTAAATGTTGCAGTTGTTGTAAATGTAGAAAGGCAAGAAAACAAAAAGATGAGAAGGAGGAAAAAGAGTCAGTCGTCATCGACTGAACGTTTGAAGTCAATCTATTATGATGTAAAGCATCCGGCAGGATTTGCATCTATCAAGAAATTATCAAAAGCGAGTGGTCTTCCACAATCACAAGTGAAACGATGGTTAAAGGGTCAGGCTACCTATACACTCCACAAACAAGCGAAAAAGAAGTACCGCACCCGCCATTATATTGTTCATGACATCGATGAACAGTGGCAAGCAGATTTGTGCGATGTCGCCTCCATTTCAAAACATAACTCGGGCAATAATTTTATTTTAACCGTCATTGATATCTTCTCGCGTTATGCGTGGTCTCAACCTTTAAAAACTAAAGAAGGGAAAGGAGTAGCAAAAGCATTCCAAACAATTTTTCGAGAAGGTCGCATTCCAAAAAGAATTCAGAGTGATCAAGGAAAAGAGTTTGAAAATCAGCATGTGAGAAGATTATTTGAGAGGCATGACAGTGAGTTTTTTAGTGTAAAGAGTGCTTATAAAGCTGCACTCGTTGAACGTTTTAATCGCACATTAAAAAATCGCTTGTGGCGACATTTTACTGCCAACTTGACACAAAATTGGACAAAGGTTCTACAAGATACACTCCATGCCTACAATTACTCTATCCATCGTTCTATTGGACTCAGACCAGTAGATGTAAATGCTGACAATGTAGATAAAGTGCGCGAATCATTCCAACGTAAACGCACTCATGTGAAAAGTGATGTGAAAATGGGTGATAAAGTTCGTATCTCAAAAGTGAAAAGTGTTTTTGATAAAGCGTACCTTCCGAATTGGACAGAGGAGGTACTTACAGTATCAAGGATTAATCAAAAAGACTCTCCGACCACCTACAAGTTGAAAGATTACGATAATGAAGAAATTGAGGGTAGCTTTTACCGCGATGAGATTGAGGTAGTCACTGAAAGTGAAACATATTTGGTACAGAAAATCATTCGATGTAAAAAACGGCAAGGTGAAGAATGGTGTCTTGCTAAATGGACTGGTTATCCTTCAAGTATGAACTCTTGGATTCGTCGTAGCGACATCTTTCATCTAAGTGATCGACAGTGATTCATGCAAAGTTGTAACTAACAATGTTTAGGGTTTGAGCTATGAATCCAACTGCCTCATTTTATTCACGACCCTCCTATGTAAGTGGTGGAGGACAAATTTACATCGGTGCTCGCCGCCAACGTGGAGGTAGCATACTTGGTGCACTGAAATCTGTTGTAGCACCTCTCATATCCAATGTCGGTAGATCTTTAAAACGAAATGTTTTAAGTAATGCCGTTGGCTTTGCTGGTGATGTTGCTAGTGATCTTTCCAGAGGTAGAAGTTTTAAGAGCAGTTTGTTGAATCGTGGGAAGGAACGCGGTTTAAAAACATTGAAGCAGACCTTTGCTGGTATTACTCAAGGAAAGAAACCACCTAAACGAATGAATAAAGGAAGGAGGAAACATCGCGGAGCTGGTAAGGTGCGATCTTCAGTCAAAAGGCATTCACGCAAACGTCGCAGAGGCTCTAATCATTCATCAGGCGCTAAACGACGACGCTGCCATAACTTCGAATCATGGAGTGTAAAACTTCCGGTTTTGTTTGTTTGATCAACAAGCCATACAGACAGATATTCTTAGTTCAAGTATTGTAGATTATCATCCTCGAACAGCTGAGAATGCTGGCCCATTGAATTTGTTATTCCTGGTGGTAGTGATGACTACATAGATTTGAGTTATGCGATGCTTGATTTGAGGTTTAGAATTCAGCAAGCAGATGGAACTGCTATTGACGATACACATAAAGTTGGACTGAACAATTTACCATTGACTACATTACTTCGTGATGTTTCTCTAACGATTGGAGAGCAGCGGTGGAAGGTGGTCAAAGCGATTATCCCAATAAATCATATTTCAATCATGTATCACAGTTTCATCCAGCAGCACAAAAAAGTCATATGGAAGCCATGGGATGGTACAGAGATGAAGCAGGAAAATTTGATGTTGAAACAAACAGTGGCTTTGTAAAGCGATCTGCTATGATTAAAGATAGTAAAGTATGTCAGCTATATGGTCCGCTGAATTTAGACTTCTTTAGACAGTCAAAGTTTTTACTCTGTAATACCAGCATGCGACTCAAGCTGACATTGAATAAGCCTGAATTTGCGCTGAATGCATTTGCTAAAGTTGACAATTTTAGAATTCATGTGGAAGATATTGCACTTTACATTCGTCGAGTAGTACCGAATCCAAGTGTCATTAGAGGACATGCTGAAGGTCTTAACCGCCAAAATGCCATTTACCCCGTTCAGCATACAAAGCTTCTCACCTTTACAATTCCTAAAGATCAAAAGAGTTTCATGAAAGATGGCCTCTTTCCATCGGAAGCACCGAAGCTCCTCATGGTGGCAATGGTTGAAAATGATGCATTTAATGGTAATATAAAGAAGAATCCTTTCAATTTTAAACACAATCAGTTAAGTGAAATTGCTTTACGTGTAAATGGTGGTTTACCAGTAATGGTCATCCTGGTCCACCCTACAAACCAGATTTTGCTTCAGATCAATTTATGCGCAGTTATGTTGATTTTATGGATGTTTTTGGCTTTTACAATACGGATGACACCAACGGACTTACTATGAAAGAGTTTAAGAGTGGATATACTATTTATGCATTTGATTTGACTGCTGACAGCGATATTAGTGCACCCTATCGTCAAGCGAACGTGCGCCTCATAATAATTCGTTTGGATTTAACGTTCAAAAGAACACTACCTGAGACGATCAATGTATTAATTTATGCAGTCTTCGATTCAAATATTGAAATTACAAAGTATCGTGACGTGATTCTTCAGTATAATCGTTAATGAGTTGGTTGACTGCTGACGATATTAAGACTAAAGTGCAGCATAATGCAGACGAAGCGACGTTGAAAGCTTTCGATAATGTCTATTCACTCGATACCTTACCACCTGCAGTAAATCACTATCCCATCTTTATTGTGCTAAACACTCATTCGCAGAATTTAGGCGGTGAGCATTGGAAAGCGATCTTTATTGGAGAAGACCGACGTGGTGAACTATTTGACTCTCTTTCTCAACCTCCAAATATACCAACACAGCAGTGGTTGAGAAAACATACGCGTCAATATCAGCGAAATGAACGCATACTACAACATCCACTTTCATCAACGTGTGGTGCTTTTGTACTGTACTTCATCTTAAAACGTTTACATGTATCTCTATTTGTATCTGTTATTCAAAACTTTTCATGTAATCCATCCTCTAATGAAAAAATGATTTGTAAGTTCTATCATGATTTGAAATAAAAACATCATGTTGGAAAAATTGTTTTTTATTTTACAATCCGCTGGGTACGTACATACTCAATGAGATAGTCTAGGATCACATTTGCTTGTACATGAGATTTTAATCCAGTAATGATCACTTTACTATTATGAAAGATTGCCACATGCACAGGTAACCAACAACTAATGAGAGCTGCAGGAAAAAGTTCGGGTTCATAACACAAACTGTAACTGCTGGTACGAATCTTCAAAAATGATAGACTGTCACTCAATTGAGTATAGATCACCATATTGTCCACAGTCAGATTCGACATCACACACCTCTCCCTCTTCCATATCCGACGTAGTAGTCTTTGTAGCTCTAAGCGCATTGACTGCGCCGATGAATGAGAAAGGGCGCCGTAATCTGTACAGTCCCATTTGGGAAGAGTTGAAGATCTTAAATGTAGAAGATTCCGTGAATTGTTCATCTTCACCACTAACATTTGAGGTCGGCCCGGGTAATACTTGTGTTTGGAAAGGTTAGTTGGTGTAATGTTGTGAGATCGATTTGGTGTATATTCTGTAGCGACGGAGAATGTGGACGATGGTGTAGCTTTTGCTCTTCATGATGAAAGAATGAGTATAAATTGAGCGATGTAGGGGGGGGGTCGGGGGGGTCGGGGGGGGCGGCGGGGGGGGGGGGGGGGGGGTCGGCGGGGGCGGGGGGCGGGGGGCGGGGGGGGGGGGGGCGGGGGGGGGGGCGGCGGGCATGTGGGGGGGGGGGCGTCGGGGGGGGGGGGTCGGGGGGGGGGGGGGTGGGGCTCGGGGGGGGGGGGGGCGGGGCGGCGGCGGGGTCGGCGCGTGGGGGGGGGGGGGGGCGGCGGTGCGGGGGGGGGGGGGGGCGGGGCTCGGGGCGGGAGGGGGCGGCGGGGGGGCGGGGTGGGGGGGAGGGGGGGGGGGCGGCGGGGCGGCGGGGGGGGGGGCGGGCGGGGGGGGGGGGGGGTCGGGGGGAGGGGGGGTGATGGCGCAGGGGCCGGGGCGGGCGGCGGGGGCGGGGGGCGGGGGGGGCGGGCGAGGAGAGTCTGGGGCGGGCGGGGGGGCGGGGGGGGGGAGGTGTCCGGGGGGCGGGGCGGTCGGGGGGATCGGGGGGTCGGGCGGGGGGGGGGGGTCGGGGGCGGGCGGGCCGGGCGGGGGCGGGGGGGTCGGGGGGGGGGGGGTCGGGGGCCGGGGTCGCGGGGGGCGGGGGGGTGGGGCGGGGGGGGGGGGGGGCGAGGCGGGGGGCGGCGTGGGGTCGGCGGGGGGTCGGGGGGGGGCGGGTGGGCCGGTCGTGGGGGGCGTGCGGGGCTGGGGGGCGGGGGGGGGGGGGCGGGGGGGGGGGGGGCGTGTGGCGGGGGGGGGGGGGGGGGTGGGGGGTGGTGCGGGGCGCGGGGTGGGGCGGGGGGGGGCGGGGGGGCCGGCGGGCGGGGACGGGCGGGGCGGGCGGGGTGGGGGGGGCGGGCGGGGGGGGGTCGGGGGGGGGGGCGGGGGGGGGGGGGGGGAGGGGGGGGGGGGGGGGGGAGCGTTCGGGGGGGGGGCGGGAGGGGCCCGGGGGGGGCGGGTGGGGGGCGGCTGGGGGCCGGGGGCGGGGGGGCGCGGGGGGGGGTGGGGGGGCGGGGGGGGGCGCGGGGGGGTGGGGGACGGGCGGGGGGGGGGGCGGGGGGCGGCGGGGGGGCGCGGGGAGGGGGGGGTTGGCGTGGGGGGGTTGGGGGGCGGGCGGGGGTGGGGGGGGGGGCTCGGGCGGGGTGGTGGTAGGTGTGGGCGGGTGGGGGCGGGGGTGGGGGGGTGGTGGGGGCGGTGGGGGGGGGTGGGGGGGGGGGGGGGGGGGGGGGGGGGGGTGTGGCGGGGGTCGGGGGGGGGGGGTGCGGGGGGGTTCGGGGGCGTGGGGCGGGGGTGGGGGGGGGGCGGGGGGGGGTGGGGGGGGGGGGGGGGTCGGGGGGGGGGGGGGGGGGGGGGGGGGGGGGGGGGGGGGGGGCTAGGGGGGGGGGGGGGGGGGGGGAGGGGGGGGGGGGGGGGGGGGGGGGGGGGGCAGGGGGGGGTCGGGGGGGGGGGGTGGGGGGCCGGGGGGGGGGGGGTTGGGGTGTGGGGGTATAGGGGGGGGGGGGGGGGGGGGGGGGGGGGGGGGGGGGGGGCGGGGGGGGGGGGGGGGGGGGGGGGGGGGGCCGGGGTGGGGGGGGGGGGGGGGGGGGGGGGGGGGGGGGGGGGGGGGGGGGGTGGGGGGGGGGGGGGGGGGGGGGGTGGGGGGGGAGGGGGTTGGGGGTTGGGGGGGGGGTTTGTTGGGGGGTTTGGGGGGGGGGGGGGGGTTGGGGGGGGGGGGTTGGGGGGGGGGGGGGGGTGGGGGTCGGGGGGTTTGTTGGGCGGGGGGGTTGGGGGGGGGGGTTGGGGGTGGGAACGGGGTTGTTTGGGGGGGGGGGGGGGGGGGGGGGGGGTCGGGGGGTGGGGGGGGGGGGGGGGGGTTGGGGGGGGGGGGGTTTTGGGGGGGGGGGGGGTTGGGGCAACGCTTGGGTAATAACTTGTTTTTTTGGAAGGTGTTGTGTTTTATTTTGGGGGGGGGGGGTGGTGTTTTCGATATTGGGGTGGGGGGGGGGTGGGGGATAATGGGGGGGTGGGGGGGGGGGGTTGTGGGGGGGGGGTTTTGGTGGTGGGGGGTGGGACCCCATGGGGGGGGGGGGTTGAGTAAATTGGGGCTGTGGGAGTGTATCCTTCCTTTTGTACGGGTTTTTCTCAACTCCCTGTGGGGGGGTGTGGGGGGGGGGGGGGTGGGGTGTGGGGCGGGGGGGGGAGGGGGGGGGGGGTCATGGGGGGTTTGGTTCTGGGGTGGGGGGTGGGGTTTTTGAGGGGGGGGGGTGGGGGGGGGGGGGGGGGGGAATGGGGGGGGGGGGGGGTGGGGGGGGGAGGGGGGGGGGGGGGGGGGGGGGGGGGGTTGGGGAGATGGGGGGGGGGTGGGGGGGGATGAAATGGGAAGTTTGGGGTTGTTGGGCTGGGTGGTATGATATGGGGTGAAATTCGGGGGTGGATGGGTGGACGGGCAGGGGGGGGTGGGGTTTGTTGGTTTTTTTTTTCTGCGCCCCTCTACGCACGCCGCCAACACGCCAATACGTGAATGTCTTTTCATATAGAAGTATTTCAAATCCTTCATGATATGATGTAGAGATTGAAAATGACGATAAGATAAAGCAAACTCTCTTCTCACATTTCCAGTTGAATCTTTGAAATAGACGTTTCGATCATGATCCGTTTCAATACGTTGTAGGGAATCTAATTTCCAACTCATGATGCGTGGTAGTCATTTCTGATTAAGATTTGCATAGTAGGGCGATGAACTCACGACGAATAAATGTCATGATGGAGCGATGTATGTATCTTCTATACTTCTCCCAATTGTATTTGCGAAATGAGAAACAGTTTGCGGAATGAGAATGGCAGATTTGAATTTCATTGTTGCGACGTTGAAGCCAAACTTGATCACCCAAGGAGATGAATCTTAATGTTTCAAAATATTCCAAATCCCTCATGATATCATTGAGGTTGACAAATTGTCGCCATGTTAATGTAATACCTCTTGATGTATGACCATGAGAATTTTTGAAGTGTACGTTTCCATCACGATCAACTCTGATATATTGTAGAGAGTCCAAAATCCAAGTCTTCATGATGTTATGCAAAGCCGAAGATCAGCAATATAAAAATGTCGTTTTATCATATTTTGCTTAGCAATGTGGCTACAAAGAGATTTGCTAGTAATCGAGGCGCACTCTTTTCTACTCCCATTGATCATGCACAACAGCTAAATGGAAATTGGGAAGTGGGTGTCACTCAACTTGTTTATAGCAACTGTCTCTATACTTTTGATCATGAGGTGATGACTATTAATATGAGACGTACAGCTGCTTACCAATGTGAAAAGGGGTGCTGAGTATACATTCCACAGTGGCCAAAGAAAGATCTCTTATCATGTAAAAAGTTTATATATGATTTCTTGAATAAAGCGTGTAAACATATTGTCCAATTTACTCCGCACAATGATGATCATAATTATGTACATCATGTAGTTGAGAAAGATTGGATTGTTGGTTTAAGTCCAATTTTAAGAAATGATTTAGGTTACCTCGCTAGCGCCTTAACAAGCTATGATAATTTTAACGTTAATTACCACATAAGTGGTCATAAACAGTTAATATATCGAGAGGAAGCTTATTATGTAGATCTTATTCCAAAAAATGAGAAGACGTTGGTGAAGAAGATTGTGATTAAGCCAAGAAAGACAAATATGACTCCTGAAACATTATTGAAGAAATTTAATTATCTCCTTCGAGTTGATGGTAAACAAGTGGCAACATTGACTTATATCAAATCATCTAATCATATTGCAATAAGTAAATTAAATGATGATGATCTAGTATTAGTTTGTTCAAAAGATTTTCATCAGTTCTTACGACATCGTTCTGCAGCTGTTCATGGAAAATCTGATATGCAACATTTACCATGTGAAAGGTCAAATCAATTTGATACAGAATGGACCGTATCTTTATACAGAAAGTATGTAGAGCCTTTAGGTGGTATCTTACATGAAACAAGAGTGTTGATGCCTCGCATTATTACTTCGGTTAAATTGGTTGTAGATTATTTAAATGAAGTGATTAATGAGCAACATATTTCATTTTCTGAAAAAGAAGGTGTTTTGTCTCTCACTATAAGTGGAAAAGGTATTGAACTAATTATGGATAAAACTCTAATGGACATTTTGGGTTTTGATCAAAATATCTTTAAAAGTGGTACTGTAACCAAAGCTAGCGCAGACATGTCGCTATCGCGTCGTATTAACTATTTTCAGATATATTCCAATATTGGTGAAGATGTACGTGTGGGAGATGTTGAAGCTCCATTGCTAGCAATGATACCATACCAGCCAAAAAGCTGCAGTATTTTATCTGAGCATACTTTCAAGAAAGTGCATTATACAAAGCTGAAATCAAACTACATCCCACAAATTGATATTGCCATTTATGACGATGCTGGTGCGTTGATTCCCTTTCATAAAGATGCTGTGAGAAGTATTACACTCCATTTCCGAATGAAGAGTTAGTGCAAAAGTATGCTATTATATTTTTCCAATGTGAATAATATGGAAAGTGAAAATAAGGACTCGTTTCTAATCTACTTGCCCAGTAATGCTTCTATGAATAAATTTCCCAAAAATAAACCATCAGACTATCGAGTAGAATTAAATCGCCCACTACATTTAGAAGGTGAATGGGAGGTTGGCATTTCTAGTATTTGCTATGATAGCAATATTCAGAATGTAAATGATTTGGAAGAAATGATATTGACTCCTCGCACCCACGATGGAATAACGATGAATAATGCATTCCAGTTCCAATACAATTTAACATCAGATGGAAAGTGGAACTATGAATGGATTCAGATAAAATCAGATTATTATGGTCCATTTGGGAATGAGAAAATTATTAAGGCATTCAACAGTGGTAATACTTCCATCATGAAGAATAAGGATCAGAAAGCTTATGAGTTTACTATCTATCATTGGAGTGGGAGACAGTTCCTTCGCTTTCATTCTTTTACTAAAGGTCTTACACTGAGGTTGGATAATGAATTCTATCCGCATCTCGGTTTTGGCCATGGACTACATCTAACGTCAATTGCTACTGCAAATGTTAGAAAAGTTTATTCAAATCGAATCAATAAATTTCATTATAAATTTAAAATATTTGATGAAGATGTTGTAGAATGTGAAGAACGCATCATTTTGAAAGAGCGTGGTGTTCAACCTTTATCACTTATTGAGTTAGTAAAACGATGGAATGAGACTGTGGGTAAGAAGTATGGAGAGAAAATTATGGCGGACAAAAATAAGTTGGTCATTCAGAAATATAATGACAAACTTACAGTTTATTTCTCTCCAACCTTGCGTCATTTTGTAAGACATTATACACCTATTATTGGAAGCGGTGTGGTGTATGCTTCTCATGAATATCACACTAAAGCTGATTCAGTTAATGATGAATGGTGGGTGGACATCTATGGCGATCGCATCAAGAAAATTTACCAGTCTTATGAAGAATCTAAAGTTGCTATCAATATAATGCCGCGTCTATATCATACAGTTGAAAGCTTCATTCATGTAGTAAATCCTTATTTACAATAGAAGTTGAAGCATGTGATGAAAAGTAAATATGATGTAAAGACACACCACATTTCGTTTTCAATTGAAAAACAACGCGTTGTTCTGAAACTGGGCGATGACATTCAATGTCAATTGAGTAAAAATTTGAAAAAACTCTTTGGTTTTTCAATGCTACAAACTGTGTTTACTGCTGCGCATACGATTGGTATAGAAACAACAATGACACTTGATAAACATGAACAGCACCTTTACATTCAAAGTGATTTGATTCTACCTATTTCTGTTGGTGAGAAAAAAGAATACATTTTACGCGATTTCATTCATGATAAAGACGCTTCATATGGAATAGTCGAGAAGATGTTTGAATCTATTTTCTATCATCCCGTCATCAAACAAACTATACCCTCTATTGCTATCAAAATTACCAATGGTTTACAAGAGTGCATCCATGTGAAAGATACTAAATCCCTCGTAACTTTAGTGTTTCGGAAAACAAAGTGAAGTCATTGTGATATGTTTATTGAAATAAAAATATGTATATGAAAAAGTCTTTTCACAGATATAGGGGGAATGAGCTGACTGTAGGCATATATTCACAAGGAAGAAACGATCTAATGCGATACATAAAACAGCAATGTTTATCTACAGAAATCAACATGAAAATACTAAGTTAAGGATGATTATGCTAAGACGTCTCCTGAATGTGGTAGTGTGAGTTTAATTCTTTTGGGTGGTGGTATGTTTGTGTCAGGATGTCCATGTGGAAGAGATATGTTGTGTTCTAACCAGCACCTCTTATCCTCCCATGCTGAAAGTGCTCGTTTCCTAAAAGTATGAGTTTTGATCTCATGCGACTTAGATTTTAAGATTGTCATATTGACAAACGTTATATTTTTATTTGTATAGGCTTTCCTTAAATTTTTATGTTTCATGTTAGACACCAATGATCTTGATATGCCTTTAGCGCGCTTAATACTATCGTCGCTATCCTTTAATTTTATACTGTACATTTTTGGACGGAGGAGAATCATTTCATCTATTTCCTTCCCTGCTGTCTCATCCTTAAAGCAGCCAATTTTTGCCTTATTTTTGATGGAGTAGAGTGGGTGATCAGTAGGATAATTTGATGTGTCAAAATATCTTTCTAAAGATTTTCCTACTTCATTGAAATTTAAATCTTTTTGAGTGGTAATGGCTAAGAAGAATTTATCTGTATCACTACCCAACAAACGAACCTCTTTTACGAGAGGACATGGTTTTAGTATTTTATAAAAGAGTTGGTACATTTCAAGCTTAGAGTAATCTAGTACAGCTTGGCCAATATAGATGGGCTTGCACAACTCAACTTCAGATTTTATCATTTTAACACCTACAAGGTCCTCATCGATAATGTCTCTATCGATGAATAGAGGTGATGAGACCAATTTCTTAAATTTTGTAACATCATTGACTAGTTTATAGTTTACACGTTTTCTAACATCCTCCATCGTCTTACCAAATAGACTATTATTCTTATACTTATAAAAATCTTTTTCAAAATTATTTTGAGCTAGTGCACGTTTCTGGCTGTTGCTATCAATATATGGTTTGAGGAAGGCTTTCTGTCTAAATTTAATAATGCGGTGAACTCTTTTGAAAATCATACCCATTTCTAAATAAAATTTTAAGATGCTAAAGTGGACTAGATAGTTTTCCTTATCATATTGGGTGAGTAAAAGTTTGTGGCAAGGCTTATAGTCGGGTTGATCGCATGATTCTAAATCTTTATGAAATTGTTTCATAAAGTCGGAAAACATATCTTTGGTCACTTCACCTGATTCGGGTGCGAGTGGAAAATCTACGGTTTTATGTTTAATATTATTTGGATAGATTAGATCTATCTCAAAATAATATCCCCAATCACCTTCATCTGGAATTGCTAGTATGTTAGAAGGGTTGGAGAGATGCTGAATTTCACTATCATCTAACCAGATAAACTCAGAGTGAGGGAGTGGTTTGGATAGTGAACTACCATATAAATTATTTTGGTCATTAAGATGAGTCTGATCATCGCCTACTAATTTTGATTTTAACCTATGTTTATTTACAAATGTGAGACCACCGCGAATTCCTCGCTCAAATAAATTATACATCTCTGGATCTTGTAAGAGATGAATGGTCTCACCAGTCATTTTAAAAGCAGACTTAAAGGACATGGCTGGCAGACTGACAAAGTGGACGGGATCTAACTTATCTTCTTCTAATGCCACTCGTCGAAACTCCTGAAATACATCAGCCAGTAAAAAATACATCTAACTTAAGATAGGCAATCATATATTCGCCAAATGTATGGCAGTCAAATTTTATCCATGCATCTTGTGCATGATCATAATCTTCGGTCTTACATTCTGCGCCGGTCAAATCATTTTTAAATTTATCTATGGGCGGAAGAGAAGTCTCGCCGAGTTTACTAATCGCATCAAAATATGCATATGGAAAGACTCCTTTCCGTGTGATGACTTCATCGGTTAGATTTTGATATTGTTTCTTAAGATTTTGTGTTAGTGGAAGAGACTTTAGATTTTGTACGAGAGAGGCCAGTGATGCAGTCATAAATTGGTAGGAATCTAAAAAATTTATATCAAAATAGACCGTCTTATTTTCTTTAGTTTTATCGACAGGCACTTTTGCTGTCATGGCCATAAACTTCTCTCTCGCTTGTGCTATTACATCAAGCTTCCACTCTTTCATTTGACCTAAACCTCCTTTTATTATCATATGGCTGTCGTAGCCGTTGAAATTATGGAAAATGACGGGTAATGTACGCCGCTTCATCCTAAGTGAAAAATTGCATTTTGAACAGAGTGCGTTTCTAAATTTACCAGTGATGTGATCATGGTCGCGCACTTTCTTAATCTTATCATCATCAAATGTTTTACTACATTTGGGGCAAACGTTGCAACTATCAAATTTTGCTTGATCATCTGCTGTCATATGCAATGATCTGCGATAGAGTTCACCATCATACTTTTGTTGAAATTTTACAGCCTGTTCGAGGAATTGTAGGAATTGGTAAATACAATCCTCACCTTGCCAGACGTGCATTTTATTTTTTCTATTTTGGAAATGGCCATGCCATACTTCATAGCAGGATATGGCTGCTGGCTTGTGGATGATATCATCGATATAGCATTCGATGTCAGCATAGATGACACGAAGAGGACTTAGTTCATCGCCATTCTCTCTATATGAAAACTCCTTATCTTTGGGCATGCGCTCCATTTGTAGTTTACCTCGCTTACACCATTCGTAATGAGTTTCAAATCTATTTTTACTCCTAAAGTTGCGAATGCATCTGTCACAGTAATAAATCTCTGATGAGCTAGAATTTCTTAAGTGGTGGTATAAGCGAGAAATTTTGGGAATACCGCAGTAGTGCCATTCCTCACTATCATCCTGTCTTACTAATAAAAGGTTGACAACGTGGTCATAACAACTCGAACGCGAGTTGTAGCGGACACCCTTCAATCCCTTTTCCCAAACATGGAGAACTATTTTGATGTTGTTCAGTTTTTCAAATTTTTCTATATCTTTAATTTTCATATCTTCACTATTGCAGTCATCAAACTTTAATTCATTCTCCCACTGTTGATACTTACTCTTACGGTATCGGCTATACTGTACATCATTATAGTGGAGAATGGAGAGGACGGCATACTTAAAACATTGCGATTCGCAATCTACAGAAATGACTGCTGCTTTATTTCTTAAATTTTTCGGAAGTGTAAAGGAGCCTCGTCCAGAGTAGTTCTCTAATAAAGTGATTTTAATCATGGCAGTCTCAATACCATCAAAAATGAGACCACTATCACGCTCGTTAAATTTATGTATGTTTAATTTTAACCCTTGGATATGAAAATTTATCCAAGACTCGCAGTCTACAACTTCGGTTGCAGGAGAGGAGGGTATGTGAAACTCCAACCTCTCTACTATGTGACCAGTATGGTGGTCGATTTTTACATATTTTATTTTGAGATAGATGAGCGCCTTCATTCTAAAATTGACTAAATTGTTGAAGAGCGCACCAATCAAAGATGAATTTTGATAAAACCATTCTTCAAAGTCAGTAATGGTTTCTGAGGATTCCATCTGGTAGTTCCTCACTAAATTATTTATCGACACTTCAGAGAGTCGGATAGAGGAGGTGCTGTTAGTATAACTATCGTCACTGTGTGTATGTCGAAGTCTATGTGAAGATAGTTCAAAATGTGACTCAAAAGACTGAATGCATAAATCGCAAGAAAAGGAGACATCGTTAACAGAATCATCCCCACCTTCGGAGATTGATGCTGACTTAGGTCTACAAACACCTCGCTTGATGTGTCGGACGAGATCACGCTTCCTCGTGAAGATGTGTCCACAGTCAGCACATTCCAGATCGTTGCATTCCCGCGACAATGTTGACATGGAGTCGCTGTGGTTATCCAACTCGCTCGAGATGGGACTGGTATCACCTGAAAGAGAAATCATTCTTTCATCTCTGTTCAAGTCTCAGTGTATTGTTACAACCTACCTTGACTCAACAACTCTAAACTTTCCTCGAGAAGGGAGGGCGTTGGTGATGAAGTTGATGCCTGAAATTGAGGAAGATGCTATTAGCCATACGTTTGAGGGAGATGAGAGAGGAAATCTTCAACTTACCATTTCAGCGAAATCAAGTTTAAGGTTGATACTTCAACAAAATAGAGACTTCACTCAAATTTGGAATTTACGAGATAGCAGTTCACTTGTACACCTCAAATAATAACAGAATTCGCTAGAGAACACTTCACTTATACGTCTCAAAGACAGAGTGAAATGATACGGATGTCACTTTACATATATATACTTTCATATTCATCATTCATTGGCTGTTCATTCTGATTGGTTGCTTGTTGATACTTAAGAACTAGAAAACATTTCAAAGTTATTATTCACAGTCAACATGACAAGCCCTCCGACAACACCAAACACAAAATTCTCTTCTCCATGCTCAACACCAAAGGCGCTCGTTGCACCAAACGCTCCAACGAAGGGAAAGGTAGAGAAGGTGTACCGACTGGACAATATCAGAAAGTTGTCATTAGCAGCGGATGACGAAGAGGAGAGTGTATGTGAGAAGGAGTGTCCCGACTTAACAGGCGTGAGGTGGAAGTATTTCCAGTACGATACTGACGATGTGATGGAGCACTAGACGAAATGACTTACCTAATCTTACTAAGGAAATCTTACAAGTTCTGACCAGAAAGTATCAGTCGTGCTAAGTCTTATTAGCAAATCTTATCAGATCTTATAAGATCTTACTTGTGATTTTTTTAGAAATCTTTTGAGTAGAAAAAAGTCATATTTTGCGTTTGTCTACATATATCCAGTGCCACTGATGTTCCATCAAGGTCATTTAACAACCAAAAGCATTGATTTCATCTGATCTTCTCACTATATTCGGACTTTAAGTTTTAAATTTTAATTGACTTCTTTTAATTTCAATTATCAACTGGTAAGATCTGAAAAGATCTTATTTTGCAAAGATAAGACTTAGTAAGTCTGATACTTTCTGGTTAGGAAATGTAAGATCTTAAATAAAATAAGTTTTGATCAGACTTTGCAAGAATCTGATCAGACTTAATAAGACTTGGCAAGTCATTTCGTCTAGTGAGATCACCAGCAGCAAATTCCTCCACCAATTATGGGAGTGGTACACCCCTAACTCCCAGCCACGAACTATGGCGGAGTGGGAGTATATTGACAAAGTGAGGCTCGCAGTGGAAGAACGATTGAAACAAGTGAACTGTTTTTGTGATCTATGTGAAGCCAGACTCTGGGATGATATTGACGATGAAGACCTTTTGAAATACATGCCATAATAAATTTTTATTTCATATTATCTTTGCTTTCATACTGACTTACTTGAATGGGGCTTCAGTCGATGATTTAACCATGTATACTTTTTCATTTGGAAATAGTAGCACACTTAGTTTAACTTGCAATTCTTATAACATTTCATATGGATGATAATGGTAGATGAAATAGTGTTAGATAAAATTAAGATAGCCTACACTTCTGATACAGGGATAGCAATCGACTGCGATCCATGTGTAAAGAGCTTGTTAGACTACGGAAGAGAGAAGTGTGTTATGTTGCGTGTGGCGCGTGAGTGTCCTCCCATTTCATTCCATTCATCAATTCGTCTCATTGATAGAGACAGGTAGAACTCATGGCTCTCATAACGTATGCAATGGAAAGTTTATAAGGCAACCTTCGACAGTTGGCTAAATGTCGCCCTGGCGCGAATGCATACTACGTTGAGACAGAGGCAATCACTTGCAAACATGACGCAGAGAGGTTTAACAAGATTGACCATTGCCGAATGTCCCTTGCGGTATACATAGCTACGGGTTTCACCGCCGCCCTTTACAGGAACGCCCGTCGAAAGGAAGTATTACACCGAACTTCATTTGCAACGTTCAAGTTGACTGATAGCAGATTCAACTTAATGATAGTATTCGCCAGTCCGAAGACTGCCCAGGGCAAACCGCGTGGAGGTTCTATCATGTCTTGCCCCATGGTGGCCCTTACGAGAGCCGGTGGTTCGTTCTCGGGAGTCGTCATCAGCAATCTTACTCCATACCGATTCTGCTGAGAGAGAGTCGAAACCGTTCAACCTCAACAGTGTCGACTTCAATGCTATTTGGTATGTGAGTGGAGGGTGGAATGTAGCGCCATTCCATTGGATTGGCAACACTTACTGTCATCGCATTGCCAATCTGAGCAAGATTGTTGTGGACTCTGTCTTGCTCCTCTATTCTAGCAAATTCATTAAATAAATTTCGCGGTCTCAACTGCGGTCCGCGAGGAGAGTTGACTGCAGCGTTTGGTGTCTCCATGATTGAAATGAAATGAAATGAGAGGTAGTGGTTTATATACCCCTCTAATGTGATGTAACGTTCAAGTTGACTGATAGCAGATTCAACTTAATGATAGTATTCGCCAGTCTAAAGACTGCCCAGGGCAAACCGCGTGGAGGTTCTATCATATCTTGCCCATGGTGGCCCTTAAGAGAGCCGTTGGTTCGTTCTCGTCGTATCTGAAAATAGAAGGAAAAATAGATGAAATTATATTCAAGTGATAGAGATGATATTAACTTACCATAAGAGAAATTTAGCCGGTTCGCGACCCCTTCGATGGTGATGGTTGAGGTAAGTACTTGGCCGGTATTTTTCGCTTTCGGTGGCGCAGCTCCTTTATTTCGCCATCATGCTTGATGGAGACATGGAGACAGCGCATCTCCGCCATTGCTCCCTCGTAGCACTCGAATGTGGCATCCAAGTCCTCACTCTCAAGGATGACGCTGTCGACGATTCTGCTCTTGATGATGGGAATGTGGAGCGTTGTTCGTCTCTCTTCTTTCTTCTGACTCTCAGTCAGGCTAGTCTTTAGTTGCTCAATTTTTAAATTTGACACCTCTTCCTGAGCTTTTAGTGATTTTATTTAAGTCGCCTGCTCTTCAACTCGTTTTTCGCTGGCAAGCGCCCTTTCGCGGAAAGGTTCTAAGTTAATTACTTGGGTCTTGAGGGCCCGAATCTCGGCTACCTGACCCTTCAGGTGGAAATTGTCATCCCTAAGGGCCGAACATTCGTTTTTGTAACGAGTGAGCTCATCTTTTAATTTCGTGAGTGCATATTCCTGGCTCAATTTTGCGATCTGCTCATCCTTATTCCAGCTGTTCATCTGCTGCTTAACCCTTATCGGTATGCAACTTTGGAACACCCTCATCGGTATAAGTGTCACATTTTGTTGCAAATGTCTTCTAAATGTATCCAATGATTTTTCATCTCTATCTATTACATTTTTCTTAAGAGATTAAATATTTTTGTTCTGAAGACTTTTAGGTAATTGAAAGTGGAACATACAGAACTGGTTACTAACTGAAATAAAACATTATATAGGCCTACAATTTAAATCGATTACAGTATAAATGCGATTAATCCGATACGCAGAAAAGGCAACAACTTTCAACTTCCTTAATGTTTTTATCTGCTTGCATGTGCATGTTCAAATAATATAGAATTGTACATTAAAAAACTGCGTACACAAAATATTCAAGGTTATTTTCATTCAATTCTACGATACACAGATCGTAGGCTACAGCTCAGATTCTCAACAGTATAAGCATTTTGTGAGCTTCGCTACTCTGCGATGACGAGGACACACGAAGTTTTGACAGAGATCACATGACGAGCGAGACACTGATGAGCACACTTTGCAACGGCCAAATTTTGATTGAAGAGTGGTCAAAGGAAGCGAAGTTGCTGGTTGCGTGAACCCCAAGATCTCTGCGGCATGTTTCGTAGCACGCGGCAAGTTACGGCTTTTCTTGTGTCTCGTTTCTGCATATGGTTTGGCCAACATCAAACTCAACTGTTTCATGAAATGTCGCCGAGACTTTGGATAACCGTCGTGTTTCATTATGAGAAAAACGTTGAAAGCCGACACATCAAGCATATTATAAAAAAGAAGTAACGTCCAATGAACTGTCTTTCTCCTGCATGTAAATTCCTCAATGTTCTCATCGAACTGGTCCACTCCTTTCTTCCCGAAGTTGTAGTCGATTATCATTCGTGGTTTCATTGACGATTCCGGAACAATTCATTGCCAGAGTGAGATGAGCTTAGCAACACAACGTTTCGGTTCTTCTTCGGACAGTAGGAAACCATAACAATCTTGTTTTCGTGATCATGAACGAAAACTGAAGAATTAGGCTGGCGATCCTTACTTTTCAATTGTGGGGGAATTTCTCTTCTGTTTAGCCTCACGGTCCCGAGCAACGTCAAATCTTTCTCGAGGAGTGAAGTAGCGAGAGAATGACTGGTGAAATAATTATCTGTCACAATATCTTGACGAGATCCATACACTCGTACGCACAATTCCATCACTACATCTTTTCCGAGATTTCTGTGAACTTTGTTGTCTTTCTTTCCGGTGTAGATAATTGAATTCAGAGCAAAACCACTCTTGGCCTCACAAAGCCAAAATATCTTGACTTCATATTTAGCAGGCTTTGACGGTAAATATGTTCTTCCGGGTACCTTGCCTCGGTATCCGACAAGCTGCTCATCAACGGTTAGGACAGTATCAGGTACATAAAATCTCATTGAGTTGCGTTGGAACAAGTCCCATATCTCCTGTATGGCAGTGAGGCGATCATCCTTCAGACGTTCTTCCCGATTTCGAAAGTTATCGAACCTCGCGGTGCGAAGAAAAAATTTGAATCGCAGAATGCTGATCACGGCCCGAAAGAATGGCCTTCCTTTGGTAGGATTCCACAATTCTTCTATCGATGTGAAATTGTCTCTATCGAGACCAGCCCGCAGTAAAATTGCCAGACAAGCTAAAATTTCGTCCAAAGTGAATGGACACATGTACGAATGAATTTTCCTGACAGTCCGTATGACGTCACTAGACGAAATGACTTACCTAATCTTACTAAGGAAATCTTACAAGTTCTGACCAGAAAGTATCAGTCGTCCTAAGTCTTATTAGCAAATCTTATCAGATCTTATAAGATCTTACTTGATTTTTTTAGAAATCTTTTGAGTAGAAAAAAGTCATATTTTGCGTTTGTCTACATATATCCAGTGCCACTGATGTTCCATCAAGGTCATTTAACAACCAAAAGCATTGATTTCGTCTGATCTTCGCACTATATACGGACTTTAAGTTTTAAATTTTAATTGACTTCTTTTAATTTCAATTATCAACTGGTAAGATCTGAAAAGATCTTATTTTGCAAAAGATAAGACTTAGTAAGTCTGATACTTTCTGGTCAGGAAATGTAAGATCTTAAATAAAATAAGTTCTGATCAGACTTTGCAAGAATCTGATCAGACTTAATAAGACTTGGCTAGTCATTTCGTCTAGTGGTCGCTCACTTTCCTATTTGTGTATCTCAAAATAATGAGGACGATTTCTTCGTTGATAAACAACTGAAATGCCTCCTTCTCTGATGATGGGTGAGCCAGATTACGCGGATGAAAGTTCGTGATATTTCGGTTTCTTGACCTGGACTGAAATGGCTCTGTCGAGAAAATTATATCGTTTACTTGAATTTCCGAAGGGAGAACCTCTTCCTCTACTTCATTGCTGTCACTTTCGCTGTCAGTGTCATTTTGAACGTAGAAATCAATTTCTCCATCTTCTTCTTCTTCATCTTGCTGTGTGTGATCGACATCAACGTTGATGGGAGACAGTTCACCGAAAATGTCGTCTTCTGATGCACTTTCGTCGAACGAATCATTGTTTTCGCTGAGATTCATGATCAATTCCATCGTGGCTTTAGCACTTAGTCGAGTCATCGTTTGACGTTAGATCACTGTGCAATTTACGAAACACGTAGTCAAGGTTTGGCGGTCACACGTCTGCACTGCATCGTATATCGCCAGTGAGCGTTCGCACAGAGGGATAACGTTCTCCCGTATTCTCAAATGTATAGCTGCGTGTGTTTATTGATACGCCCATGGGAAGATGGCAATGAGTAATCAAGAGGTAACTTTGGAGGGCAAGTGATCAACCATCGCTAACTAGTGAAAGAGATTAATAGCGATATTGCGGTCATTACGATGACTGCAGTAGGACAAGATCGGTGACCTTTGTGAATGCAACAAAACGTGACACTTATACCGATGAAGGTGTTTTGCAACTGAGCCATGATTTAAACAACGGATTAAAATTTATCAGCGCAGGGAACCTTTATTGTTAACATTTCTTCATCGTCACAAGAGGAAAAATATATTGAGTAATTATTAACTAAGATATCGCTATTTAAGAATTCTTTGCAACAAAATGTGACGGCGTATACCGATAAGGGTTAATCCCCTTCTTTACTGGGGAAGGTGCGATCACTTTCTTTTTCGGGGAAGACTGATTTGTCGGTTTTCCTATCTCTTCCGCGTTTTTAGTGATGACGACCTCCTCAGAATCGGAGTCATCTGAGCAGTCCCAATCGCTTAGTGGGGCCTTCTCTTCTGCTGTCGATGAGGTAGTGACCGAAGCAACAGGTTCCAAAATTGTTGCAATAGCCTCTTGTAGTGCTGCGTCTAGATCGACTGTTTCTTCGTTGTTGAAGGGCGCGATCACTTTGCCAATGTCTGATGTTATATAATTGTTAGCCTTTTTGAGCGGACAGTCGGCGTGGGCGATGTAAAATTCCTCATGCTCCTTGCCTTTTAAAAATTTCAGGCAATGTGTACAGCCGGAAATAACGGCTCTTTCCTCGTGAAAGTGAGGAGTATTCTTATATTTGTTAATGTGGCGTTTGAATTCGCCACCTCTCTTTATTTCTCCGCAAGAGCACTTTTTAAATAAAAATTTTGAGTTGCCTCCCATTTTGTAACTTATGTATCTGTAAAGGAAGGATGAAATAGAATTACTAACAGGCGACATTGGCAGTCATTTTTGTAATCATACAGCTAAATTGTGAGATTGGTGGAAAGTGTCGAACCTTTGAATCCGTTACAGGCATTACTCAGAGGGGATCTTATCCCAACTCCAAGGCCTCGGCCCACAAATCCAACCTCCCGCGGACAGAGCGTGCGTCATATCACCGTGTTGGTATCCGGACCCCGATTTTGACATGAAAATCAGTGGATTGTTTAAAGGTTGCAAATTCCAAGCCGAAGCTCGCCTCCCACAATTTTATAAATGTCTTAGTTGAATTCAGCAGGGTCGAAAACCCCGAAAAATCATCAAAAAAACAAATTTAAATTTTTCAACTTTTTAGCACTACTGATGAAATTTTATAAGTAGTCTATCACTTAGGGCAGGTCAATAGCAACCGAACCTTTTTTAAATCAAGTCAAACGGACTTGTAGAAGCAAAGTTACAAGCCTTTAAAGTTTTGGAGTCTTTTATGGCCTTGAGACGAAGGCCATCTCCTGGCTAACCTCTAAGTCTGACGGCTTAGCTGATATCAGCAATGAAATTTTCTAAGTCGGTTTCTTACAGAAACCCGGAATTTGGAATGTCCGAAGCTATCATCGGAGCTCAGAGAGACGACTTACCGTTGACAATCTCTCGTATTAATGTCAAGTCTCTGTCGGTTCCCAGCTTATATAGTGTGTGGCGATCAGCTGATGACGTAATACCCATCATCCAAACACTAAAAACCCGTCTATCTCCGGTTCCAGTGCTCCGATTGAGCTGGAAATACACCATTTCCATGTAGAATTTGACGCTGAATCCGAATCTGGCCTCCGTTTTCCCATCCGATGCCTCGTTTTGGCTCCACAGTAGGCAGCCATCGCAAAAATTCTAACTCTGTCGTTTTTTCGAAAAATGTTGAAAATTTTTTCTCTCCGATTGACTTGAAACTCACCATACAGATAGAGTATTTCACGCTGATTCCAAATCTGAAATCCGTTTTCCAATCCGATGCTTCGTTTTGAAGCTACAGCCCAAAACGTCCCAAATTCTAACTCTGTCGTTTTTCGCCAATGTCCCAAAATCTTAAATGGCGTCTCACATCTAAACGAAGACAGATATGAACAAGCCGTTTGTTTCACTGAATTTGTCTCACTCGTAGCTTTCAAACGAGCTATGGCACGACAAAATCCGTCCACTGGAAGCCAAAATCGAAGCGAGCTCTCCCGAGGGGGGGGGACGTCAGCGAAAATTTTTTCTCTCCGATTGCGTTCAAATTCACCATACCGATGCAGAATTTCACGCTGAATCCGAATCTGGCCTCCGTTTTCCCATCCGATGCTTCGTTTTGGCGCTACACACCAAAACGTCCCAAATTCTAACTCTGTCGTTTTTTCGAAAAATGTTGAAAATATTTTCTCTCCGATTGACTTGAAACTCACCATACAGATAGAGAATTTCACGCTGATTCCAAATCTGAAATCCGTTTTCCTATCCGATGCTTCGTTTTGAAGCTAGAGCCCAAAACGTCCCAAATTCTAACTCTGTCGTTTTCTCGAAAATCATCACACACTATATAGCCTCAAGACAAATCCTGGCGGTCGCCCAAGTCCACCACGACACTCTGCCGTTCCAGAGGGCGGGGGGAGTCAGCGAACATTTTGTGAACGTGGACCAACCTGGCCGGCACACCACGACAGACCACAACCACTGTCGTTCCAGAGGGGGGGGCGCCGGTCGAGTGTTCGCCGTTTTATTACTACTATTTTTAATAACTTGATTTGCATGTAAGCTTATGCAGCATATTTAAAAAAACCCAAGTTTTGTAACGCCTACCCAATGTCGACCCAAAACTCAAGGTCCAACCTTGTTAACGGTGATGTGGAAAGATCTCATCTTGTTTTCTTTGTCATTTAATATCACTTAGTATTTTAGGTTTGATTTCTATAATGTATCAAGCCATCAAGTTGATGGATCTTCGTACATAATTATTGCAATAGGATTTGAATTTAAAATCAAGTAAGCAGCGACAAAACGGCTTCCAAGATTGTATTTAAGTTTTCCAACAATAAAGCAAAATTTGTTTATCGTAGAGAAATATTATGTTTAACTTGAATATATTGAAAACGATATTTTATTTAATAAATCCTGTTTGAGAAATGATTTGCTGCCAATATGTGAAATTAGTGTGTGTGTGTGCATGTTTGCATCAAAACAAAAATTTAAGATTGCGATGGGTCATTATAGGCTAATTATAGGTTGGTAATTATACAGGTTAGCCTTTTGCCTACCAGTAAAGTTACTATTGTATCGAACACCTTTGAGTCCATTTTCATAAAAGTGAATGTTAGTTTTGATATCATTATTTTTCTCAAATTTTGGAATGTCTTTGATTGATACTGGTGTGGAAATGCCTTCCATATTTAGCTCAGATGTCCACTTACTATAGGATTATATTTCATTCCTTGAATAAGGTACTTCATTATAATGCAATATTGATAAAACTGCATATAGGAAGCAATCATTTGCATTTGAATTAACCTTAATGACAGCTCTAGAGTTTTTAACTTCTTTGGTAGAGGAAATGATTGTCCACCTGACAGTATTGGACTTGTTATTACATTGAACTCTATATTTTGTACATCATCTATAATCCAATTGCTACCCTTTTTTGTGAAGGCTTCAATATGATTTATCAGACTATTTAGATGATCCTGAAACCAAGCATCATAGTCATAAATATAGTTTGAGGATGATGAGCTAAAGTGTGCGAGAAAAGTTTCTTCTTCTTGAGGATTAGAACGGACATAACGAATTTGTGCAATCAGACGACCACGCAATTGATAGCTCCTTAGTAAGTCAGACAATAAATTCCCTAACATGGAACGCATGCTTTCTAAGAATGATGTTATGTCCAAAGTAGGTGTTGTTGGCGTGATATCATACACATGTGCATGGCCATTGAGTGCGCTTTCGCTGAGACTAACAGTTCCATAGTTATTATGCATATTTATCTCACTATTTGTATTATGTACATTCATATGCTGTCGAAATCTACTTATAGAGTTATACGTTTTGCCACACCGAGAGCAGTATTGCATAAAGCTTTGTATGTTAGTTGAAGCGCTGGTTGTTGGTTTAGAAGTAGATATATTTTGATTATTTGAATTTGACTCTGTTATGCTATCATTCGGTTTATTATTGCATACAAGTTTATGCCTCTTAAAATTATCTATCCTATTCGTCTTATATGGACACTTGCTACATTGATAAGTTTTTCCTAACTTACAAAATTTTTCATGACGTTGCAAATTGCCTATGAGAGTGAACACTTTTCCACACATGGTACAGACAACCATGATTATTGATGAGGATTGAAATCAGCAAGCCCTTATGTACATCTATCATCTAATGACGCCAGCGTCATCACTAGGCAATACCATATGTTCCGATCTGTTGTAAAGAGAAAACATAAAATTTAAAGTAATCATTTTTTTCCAAAAGTGAAAAGAAGCTAGAGCTTGACGCATTTCACGATGCCACTGTGATATAGTTTCAAGTGGCTGCAGCTTTCAATGCAGCCACCCAAATCGTCCATCCGCGTCAGTCTTAGTCTACGGATGGTGTTATCGCTGCACTCGACGTGGACTAAGGTCTCTTTGTCATGTCGTTGGCTGTTAATTACTTGTGAGGCCAACAGGAGGTTTGATTGAGTTATGTTTTGTAAGGACTCAACCAAACCTCTGTTCTCCTCCATTAACTGAGCCTCACGAGCCTCGGACTGTTTCAGTCGTTCTTGACAACGCCGTAACTTGCTCTTGATGTCCTCCTCCTCCTCCGTCGTTGCGTCGAGGTCCACGTTGTACTCGCGCACTGGGAGAGGAGCCTTAGGAACTGCGGCTGGGATGAGAGGTGTTGGAGGAGAATGAGCTGCGACTGGGATATGAGCTGCTGACGATGGGGCCAATGTCATCATCGGCGACAGTGGTAGGCGGACATTCCAGCTAGGTGACGCCCGGATGTTTGAGAATGAGATCTCCTCTTGAGATGCAAACATCACGGAGTCCTGTAATTGAAAGAAACAATTGTTTATCATCTATTTACCATTTTTGGCATTAATGAGATACAAATGTGAATTCCTCTTACCTCCTGCTGGATTGCGGTTTTTTGATCGGATCCACTCTCCTTGTTAAGAGTCACCGAATCATTCTGAAAGATGAATTAATCAATTGTAGACGAATATATTGATAATCAAGTGAGTTTCAAAATAAGTTTCAATGAAAACAATTCTGCACACATGCAGTTAACCAATCATATACTTACATGTACACCAGAATCATCATCTTCGTCGGAAGAGGACGTCGGAGATGAAGTCGCTGAAGTAGTGGCTTCATCCTTGGATGAGGAATCTGAATCCTCCGATGTTGAGGAGTCATCCGATGACTCGCGAATTGAGTACGGTTTCTCCTCATTGTCCTCTACCGACGTTGTTGTCGCCGGCTTAGACAAGAAGCTTCTCTGATGCTTCTTCAGCGACAGAGATCGCATAGACTGCAACGAAAAATATGATGACATGTCTGCAACTCATTGACGAAGCATGTATGTCGTTCTCTTGCAATTAATAATTTTTCGGCTTGGACTTTGTTATCGGGTAAAGGAACTTGGATCCTTAATCCAGGGGTATGACATTAACCATTGATTCCCATCTCTTGTACAGGACAATTCGATCAGGTTTTGGTTTCCATCGTCATTTTGACAGCACTGACATTTGTTTACAGCAGAAACTCCCATGGTCTCGGTTGACCAGAAATCAGTTAAATCAATCGGTTTTATTATGGAAACATGTAGCACAGAAATACTCGACAGATTGGAATGTGATCCACCGAAAAAGACCCAACCTAGTGGACTGTTTCTTCCTACCAGATCGCCTTTCATAACAGTTTCACCAGTATGCAAGACAGCGTGATCGATACCAATTAACAAGTCAATAACACCTGACTTTCGCTGAGGCACTGTTCCGGAAATATTGAAAGATTGGCTTAACGCTTGAGTATTATTAAGTATTATTATATTAACGGGCCCGTTAATCTCAGCTCATTAGGAACTTTTGTCGGATTAGGGAAACTTGGGCACCTGAATCAAGCATGAGATTGAGTTCTTCACTTTGAGGGGCCTTCTCCGATACTTTGATAGTCGTCATAGGAAGTAAGTTCTCCCCGTTTGTGAATGAAGCCATAACAATAGCATTTGACGTGGGCTCGTAATGAAGCAATTTGTGATGGTAGCGGTTGCAGGGTGTCCCGTTAATCATTTCTTTACAAAGTTGACGTCTGTTGCATGTCTGAGCTCGATGATTTTTGCCTCCCTTTTTCAGACAGCTGAAGCAGCAATTGTTACTCTTCAAGAGGTTATAGCGATCGTTAACAGTCTTCGATAAAATTTCTGAGCATTGATCAACATAGTGTGCATCTGATTTACACACCCAGCATTTTGGCGGTTTCTCTGTGTTTTTATTCACGTTAATTTGATTAATTTGACTTCTCGCTGATCGAGTGACACTTCTAACAGCCGAAACTGTTCGCAATCGACTCCTCATTTCAGTTGTCATCCAACTCAATAAGGTAGACAAGGTTGCGTCTTTCTCGTCGATTTCTAAATGACGTGACCATAGTCTCTTGTCCTCGCTAGTCAGCTTCTGCTCAAGTAAAGCAATTACATAGTTGTTGTCCATATCCTGCTGTCTCCCTACAGACGTTAGTAGATTGTAGCATCTTCTTATCAGTTGCACTAAGTCACAAAACCGAGAATCATCGTTTTCATTTAGTGGCTTAAATTTCATGATGTCGTTCGTTATGGCATCCGCGATAAACCTGGGGTCGCCGTATGCGCTGTCTAACGTATCCCAAGCAGAGTCATAGTCCTGACCTAAACCCCGTATCATGTCTAAAGGTTTCCCAATAAGAGCAGATCTAAGCATAGTCACAGCATCACGCTTACAGTAAGAGCTATCTACTAGGTGCTTGAAATCAGACTTGAATTCGAAATACTCTCTAACGTCACCAGAAAAGGAAGGAAGAGTAGGTTTCGACACCTTTACTTACACATCAATAACTCGCTCACCTTGTTTAACGTATCGTCCTCGGCTTTGGTGGCTCCGGACTTCGGATCCCTGCAGACGATCTCCTTGGGTTGTGAGGAATTATTCGTTGCTTGCCCCGTTGCGAAACATTCTCCCGTTTCCTCCACTTTACTTGAAGTACTTGCTTGATCGATGACGTCAGTGGCCTTGGTTGACAGCTCCAGGAATCGTTCTTGGATTTCCTCCATCATCTGCTCCTCTTGCTCGAATTCGTCATCTTCCAATGGACTTGTGTATTCCTCCTGTCGAATCACGAGTTGATCAAAGTCTTTCCGATACTTCTCCAGCGCTCCGGAAATTTCATTCAGTGGTCTTGATTCGTTCATGAAGTGGGAAAGAGCTTTGCCGCTTTATGTGAAACACGCATAAATTCCCATGAACCGAAACTGGTCAGCTAGTTAATGATGCAACAATGCCCTAACAAGTTACTCATCAAAGGGAAGGAATCAACAGCCAAGCCAACACAAAAATTTAATTAAGAAAAAAATTCAACTCACACAACGAAATATGTGAAAATTACAGCAAAACACCAAGTTTCCGGTGGTAGGTCTAAAATGACTTCTATTTTTTTTAGTCTCACGATATATTTCAACCTTATGTCCAAGGTTATCTTCAGGTTGTGAACATATATAACACATTTGTTATCACAACCTGAAGATAACCTTGGACATAAGGCAGAAATATATCGCAAGATAAAAAAATAGAAGTTATTTAAGACCTGCCACCAGAAACTTGGCTTTCCCAAAAGTTTTTAAATATCTCATCAAATGTCGAGCCAAGGCATATTTTCACAGTTGCTGAGGTATTTTCAAATTTGGAATCATTCAATCAGGCTTTTACCCAATTAGGTCAATGACGCTTCTTTTCTTGTGAGCTCACAAAGTTGCTAACTTTCATTCAGAAAAGTGCATATCTATGTTAAATTTTGACCATCATCTTATGCTTTCTACCTAGCACGATTGACTTCTCCATCTCATTGACATATCAAGAAGTTCATTACACTTGCGACAGAAAGTAAAACTTGCATTAGGCTAAATCACATTGCATTCCTTATTTTTCGACTAAGATAAAAATCAGAAAAAATGCCTCCTTTCAAAAGTGACCAAAGAAAGTTTATAAGCCCTGAAAGGTTGAAAAAAATCAACAGCAATCGGCATTCACAATTCATCTATTGATCAGATTAGTGGTGAGAATTCTTAAATTTAGTTTTCAAATTGATGAGAATAGCTAGCAATTTAATCATTTCCGCTTTCAATTCAGCATTGATTTAACGGCCTTCTAACAAAACAACATACACCTACATGTAATGGTGATGATGCGAGAGCCATTGACATTGAAAATGGCACCAAATACAAGATAAATATGTCTGAGATAGTCTTCTTCGCCTACTTTGTAGCAGCTTCACATTTCTACATGTGGAAATGTGGACAGTTATATAATAAACAAAGGAAATTGCTTTGAAAATTACAGACTGATGAATGACAGAATAATAAACAATAGTGATTGAGAGTTTGAAGTAAAGGATTTTTACTCGGATACTAAATGCGATCGAAAAGCGGAATTACCTAATCTATTCAAAATTAGACAAGCACGTTACCATAAATATGCCGTCTTACCAAGTGAACAGGAAAGAACTGAGCGTACTGACGTTTTTCAATGAACGGCATGGCGCAAAATTAAAATGAACGGCGAACTGAGTGAACGAACAAAATCACCAAATGAACGAGGAACTGACCGAACTAAAAAATGCCCTCGTTCGAATGTACTGGTATAGACCTCATGACAAATATGAAACTATCATTTTTGACTCCGTCCTACATTTGACATTGTTAATACACAAAGTGCATTGTGGGACAAGTCTGTGTAGTGTGCTGTTCACTTTTGTTATTGATATCCGCTGTGGTGATTGTTTACGCTTAATTTGCATTCACTTTCCTAATGTGTTCATCGAACTGTGGCTTTGTGTCTGAGGTCTCTTGCAGGCAAACATAGACAGTGCCGTCAAAATATATTATATTAAATTATATTATCAAAGCTCATTCCATAGATTCATTCATTTAGTGACATGAGGTGCAACGCTAGGCGATCAATAAATGCTTTGATCAAATTGTGTATTTCTAACATGGATCAGATGAAGTTTCATCAAACGGAGATATTGATTACATCAGGCAACAAGCGAACGGACCTGTTGATTATCGCTCTTCACCGCACCATACTTGATTAATGATATTTGCTTCCTCTTAGAATTTCCGGCCAGCGATTCATTTGCTCAACGATGCAATCTCATTCCAAGCAAATTCTAATGCAGATTCTGCTACTTGCAGCTCTTCAAACTCAGACCAATAGTAGTTACACATACGATAAAGCGACAAAGGTGAAACAATTGCTACATTCACGACGGATTAATCGAAATGCCTTGCCAATCCCTCAAAACGGATCCGTGCCTTTCCCAATTCAAGCACACTTCATTCTGCACGATTTGGTAGACGTTGATTCACATCAGGAAACGATGCGTTTGACAGCTTCAATCGTGATAATCTGGGAAGATTATAATCTGCAATGGTCATCTGCGGATATCAACACTAGTTGGATAACAATTGGTGCCCGCGAAGTCTGGTATCCAACTTTTCCGCTTTCGAATTCAGTTGGAGAACGTGTTCATTCGCGTCCAGATCCTCGATTTGACGATTTAACGGTGTATGATTCCGTAAGTAAACTGTGAACTGTTATAAAAATTGCCACAGATAGCCCAATTTACATTCAATCATTTATTTGGCCGTCAAATCTTCATTTGAAAGAAAATTCTAATGCAACAAGAGATTAATGCGTGCTCTCAGTTGTAATGACCTCACATGTCTGAATACTAATGTGCTTGAGTTTTAAAGTCTGCCATGACAATAATCTGACAGGCCTAAGGATAAATTTCTCTAGATAGTTATTATGTGAGTTATTATATATGATATATGTATCAGCACTTATACATGTAGATAGTTAAGTATTAATCTCGAAATGCAATCCGAACTCGATTTTCAAATCCCGGGATCTCGGACATTTCAATCCCTATTTACAAAGCTTCTCCATAGCCACAGCTATCGAAATTTTAGTAGTGGAAACTGCAACCATCTTTCCAATTTCGAGAGATTATGAAGAGGAATATCACTTTTTACAACAAGATCATCATACATATCGACATAGAGCACGCAATCATAATTGATTCAGTGTGGTATTTCCTTTAATAGATAAGCTGCGCTCATTAATAAATCACTGTTTGATATGACATACTTAAAGAAATTGATAGGTTTTCCCATTCGGTATAATATTACTCGTACGCAGATTTGTGTTCTCGATTTGTGCAGTTTACTGATGATTTGATATTTTATTCAACAGGGAGTGGTCACTCTAAGAATGTACCACACATTCGACACAAACTGCGCCTCGCAAGTCTTGAAGTTTCCTCGTGATACATTGGTTTGCAGGTTGTCCTTCGTCAGTTCATTGCAGTCATCGAGCATAAAAATCGAAGTTGACCCATCAGATACACAAATGATTGCTTTTGATAACAATGACGATGAATGGCGAGTCACATCATTAACCTTCAAACCTACAATCGAAAATCTCACTGTTGTGGGACACCCATACGAGTTTTCAGCTGTGACCGCTGAAATCAAAGTCATTCGATCACTCGGATACTATTTGGTTGTGTTTCAGATACCAATTCTCATTATAAGTAGTCTGATTGTTCTTTCGACATTTATTTCCGTCGCTGATGGTGAACGATTGTGTTTTGTAACTGAACTATGTCTGACATACATTGTCTTCTTTCTGTTGGTAGAGTCAATTCTCCCAAAGTCCGGTCTCCCCATTATTTCGGTTTGTGTAATTTTATGTTTTTTCTTAGCAGTGATGAATCTCGTGGAAGCTGTTGTGGTAAGGCATTGGCTGCGTTTGGCTGGAGCTGAGGAAGAAACCTTTTCAAAATTCGAATCAATTGCAAAGAACAGAAATGGCAATGCTTTTCCTCGTGAAGATCAAGTGATCAAAGTGAGATGCTTTTCGGAACGCCCGTGGATTTTATATGCCAAAAGACTGGAGTGGTTTAGATTTTTTGTAAATACTCCTGTAATACTC
Organism: Prostheceraeus crozeri; assembly: GCA_907163375.1. Lineage (NCBI taxonomy): Eukaryota > Metazoa > Platyhelminthes > Polycladida > Euryleptidae > Prostheceraeus > Prostheceraeus crozeri. The sequence goes on along the minus strand of CAJQUW010000171.1, from coordinate 65,431 downwards.
TGTAAATAAATCAGTCTTATTTTGCTTAATATTTGTGTTGCGTACTCGTAAATTGTCCTTTCATGAGCTATTTTGACATATGGCTAATTGTGTTGCACCATGGTGCATTAACAATGAAACTAAATAATTTAGATGTCAATAGATGTTTTGGTGAAAGGCTGAATATGGAATCTACCGCAAATTACATGTATATTTCATTTTTTGTGTCACACCAATGAATTGGTTTGTTATCTGCTGTGATTACATTAATGATTATTGTCGTTTTCCTTCAGCTTCTGTGTATTTTGTCGCATATTCCTAATTCATTCAAACTGTGTGTGATTTTGATATCTCATGACAAGTTGTATTGCACCGTGGTGCATTAAACAATAGAACTAATAATTTAGTACCAATATGTTGTGGTAAAAGGCTGCATATGAAATGTATCGCAAATAAAATCATTTTTTATGTCACCTATGAATTGGTATGTTATCTGTTGTGCTTATATCAATAATTATTGTCGTATTGCTTCATCTTCTACTTGAGTGTTTGGTTTATTATTATCCCAACTTTATTTTCTAATTTTATTTAGAATGTCTGTAAACGTGTGTTATTGAGTGATTTCGTGCTTCAAATAATTGTGTTTTTTGTTTTTAGCCATTAATACACATATTACTTAGCATAATTCATTGTTTTTATCAAATTAACCTGTTTTCGCTGATTATCAGAATGTGTTATCATTAAATGTAGTTTGTATAGCATGATTGCTGTCAATCGTTGACCCAGCGGATGATGTTCACTCACATAGCATTAAACGTCCTCAGGAAGGCGGGAGCGACTTTGACATAGGACGGACAAGCGTTTTGTGTGTTACAAAAAAATCTTTATTCTGGCAATGGAGGCAAGCTACTAATATTCTGACAGAAACTGTATTCGTCTTGGATGAAACTCTTAATATTTACTTTAATAGCCGTCGCATGATGAAGTACGAGACTAGACGCCAAAGATGTCAATCAACAAAAAATGGTACTCGTAGAATGAAGGGGAAAGACAAATGAGTGAATAGAAAAGGACAACTATTATATAAAAGATGCATCGTGATTTAAATGCAAATAGTATGCTAAATGTTGACTCCAAGACTTCCGTGTAACGGACGCATTGGTATAACTTAATTTGTAGAACTTAAAAGTTCAACACAAAAGTATGAATAACAGTTTACTGAATACTTATCAAACAGGTCATATAAAAAATTAAAGGCGTTCCAAATAAGACAGCTATAGGTAGCTAAATGGCTTGGTGATTGTGATGAGCTCTATGCTTATTTCGGTAAGACCTTTGATTCGCTCGATGACCACTGAGATTTCAATGAACCAACAAGGAAGATTTCATAAAAAGTTCAAGTCGTTTAGCTTATATTGTTGTAACTATATTCAAAAGTGGGTGTATTTGCCGTAATTTGGCATCACATGCATTCCATAAAGTAAATGTTGTATATATTTGAGTTGATGTCATACTTGTATCAGTTCTGAATTTCGTTTATTTCATGTGCGTATTTGCGTATAAAATCCTTAAATTCATTGGTTTAAATGCAATCACTACGTGTTTTATTGGCATCACTTATTTTGCGATAATTTCATCACAGGATTGCTGTATAAATAAAATCTTATTTCTACTACCGAAGCTTCTATTCGATGGCTTGGGCAACAGCTTCCAATTGAAGTCTAGAAATTCTGAGACATCTACTATAACTGGTAAAAATAGGCGCTTAGTGTTTATTAATGTTCTAGTAATCTATGCCTAGCAACATGCCTGTAGTCCATTCTAATCCCTAATCCATGCTTTAATTGAGAACGTGAACGCGGTAAGTGTTAGGATCTGAAAGTTGTCCACCAACTGACACAAGTTTCTGCTAAAACTCATCAGACATCCATATATAGACAAACGACTTCGTAGTTAATGTAAATCCTGCGTTTGTACGAAGTCTTACCGCACAAATTTGAAGTGCTGTTCTTGAAATTTGCGGACCCATGAGAAGTGTAGCATTTATAGGAAACGATCTTTTATTGCAATAGTAGCCTAAGCACATGCATTGCGTTATGAAGCTTACCTTTAATTTAGCCTATACTGATATCCTGACTAATTGAAGATTTTTGATTAAATGATGACTGAATTAGACATTGCTCATAACAAAGTTTGTTTTCATTTCACCATTCGAAAATTTAAGCAAACTTGATAAGTAGCAAAGCTGTGTAGTGACTGCATGGTTATAAACATATTTAGAATACGAAATTGGAATGAATTCATTTTTAGATAAATGTTGGCCGTCACATACATTATAGGGGTGCGAAAATAACTGCGAAGAAATAAAATATATGAAATATGTAGAAATTCAATATGCACAAATGCAACTTTTTACATCCAAGCTTTACAGCAGATACAATATGCAAAAACTTTCAATGCGCGGTATTGTCAAGCCTTAAATGAAATTGCAAGTAACCTCAAGTATTTCTTTTTTGAAATGTTTTGTGAATTGAGTGGAATTTTGATAAAAAATCAGAACTTTATGCTTTTATCATGTAATTCTCCAAAAACTCAATTCAAAATATCAATTTTTAATAACTTGATTTGCATGTAAGCTTATGCAGCATATTAAAAAAACCCAAGTTTTGTAACGCCTACCCAATGTCGACCCAAAACTCAAGGTCCAACCTTGTTAACGGTGATGTGGAAAGATCTCATCTTGTTTTCTTTGTCATTTAATATCACTTAGTATTTTAGGTTTGATTTCTATAATGTATCAAGCCATCAAGTTGATGGATCTTCGTACATAATTATTGCAATAGGATTTGAATTTAAAATAAGTAAGCAGCGACAAAACGGCTTCCAAGATTGTATTTAAGTTTTCCAACAATAAAGCAAAATTTGTTTATCGTAGAGAAATATTATGTTTAACTTGAATATATTGAAAACGATATTTTATTTAATAAATCCTGTTTGACAAATGATTTGCTGCCAATATGTGAAATTAGTGTGTGTGTATGTGTGACTATGCTTAGATCTGCTCTTATTGGGAAACCTTTAGACATGATACGGGGTTTAGGTCAGGACTATGACTCTGCTTGGGATACGTTAGACAGCGCATACGGCGACCCCAGGTTTATCGCGGATGCCATAACGAACGACATCATGAAATTTAAGCCACTAAATGAAAACGATGATTCTCGGTTTTGTGACTTAGTGCAACTGATAAGAAGATGCTACAATCTACTAACGTCTGTAGGGAGACAGCAGGATATGGACAACAACTATGTAATTGCTTTACTTGAGCAGAAGCTGACTAGCGAGGACAAGAGACTATGGTCACGTCATTTAGAAATCGACGAGAAAGACGCAACCTTGTCTACCTTATTGAGTTGGATGACAACTGAAATGAGGAGTCGATTGCGAACAGTTTCGGCTGTTAGAAGTGTCACTCGATCAGCGAGAAGTCAAATTAATCAAATTAACGTGAATAAAAACACAGAGAAACCGCCAAAATGCTGGGTGTGTAAATCAGATGCACACTATGTTGATCAATGCTCAGAAATTTTATCGAAGACTGTTAACGATCGCTATAACCTCTTGAAGAGTAACAATTGCTGCTTCAGCTGTCTGAAAAAGGGAGGCAAAAATCATCGAGCTCAGACATGCAACAGACGTCAACTTTGTAAAGAAATGATTAACGGGACACCCTGCAACCGCTACCATCACAAATTGCTTCATTACGAGCCCACGTCAAATGCTATTGTTATGGCTTCATTCACAAACGGGGAGAACTTACTTCCTATGACGACTATCAAAGTATCGGAGAAGGCCCCTCAAAGTGAAGAACTCAATCTCATGCTTGATTCAGGTGCCCAAGTTTCCTAATCCGACAAAAGTTTGCTAATGAGCTGAGATTAACGGGCCCGGATGTCAGAGTCCTAATTGTGAAAGTCGGTGCAGAGGAGGAAGAATTTACCTCAAAATTGTACGAGATGACGATTCATTCACCAAAAGACGGAAAAACATATACTATCAAGGCTGTAGGCATTGACAGCATTAACGATGGCCATATTCGATCAATTGATACTCAAGCGTTAAGCCAATCTTTCAATATTTCCGGAACAGTGCCTCAGCGAAAGTCAGGTGTTATTGACTTGTTAATATAAGAGATGGCTGAAGGCGGGAGGACCATAATGAATCAATGATGTGAAAATAATCAGCTTTCTCTCCCGAGTAATTTAATGCCACAAATAATTACGAATAAAAAATATGTACACAGCCGACGTTTCGGGTCCAGACCCTTTCTCAAGGCAAGGCAGCAATAAAATTTTTATTGTTATAATTTATTTAATTATATATTTTATTATAATTTATTTTAATTTATATTTATTTTATTGATTTTATTTTATAACGACAACTCCTAAAAAATCCTCGTCTGGCATCTGCGTACGATAAACAAATCGACGAAATGGTCAAATTTAACTTCGCAAGAAAACTGTCTCAAGATGAAATGTCGAGCTATCAGGGTCCTGTATCGCAATCATAAATTTTTGTTTTGATGCAAACATGCACACAGCATCACGCTTACAGCAAGAGCTATCTACTAGGTGCTTGAAATCAGACTTGAATTCGAAATACTCTCTAACGTCACCAGAAAAGGAAGGAAGAGTAGGTTTCGACACCTTTACTTTACTTAACTGAGGGGTTTGTTGCATCAATAACTCGCTCACCTTGTTTAACGTATCGTCCTCGGCTTTGGTGGCTCCGGACTTCGGATCCCTGCAGACGATCTCCTTGGGTTGTGAGGAATTATTCGTTGCTTGCCCCGTTGCGAAACATTCTCCCGTTTCCTCCACTTTACTTGAAGTACTTGCTTGATCGATGACGTCAGTGGCCTTGGTTGACAGCTCCAGGAATCGTTCTTGGATTTCCTCCATCATCTGCTCCTCTTGCTCGAATTCGTCATCTTCCAATGGACTTGTGTATTCCTCCTGTCGACTCACGAGTTGATCAAAGTCTTTCCGATACTTCTCCAGCGCTCCGGAAATTTCGTTCAGTGGTCTTGATTCGTTCATGAAGCAGGAAAGAGCTTTGCCGCTTCTTGTGAAACACGCCCTTGCGGTGCGTCGCCTGAATTTCGCCTCCTTTGGATGCATCGTACCGAATAGCAGAACCAGGTCAGCAACAGATTCCCAAACAAATTTGAATGATGTTCTGCTTATTGCGGTATAACTCAAAGCAATCAACGATTTGTATCTGCACTTATATTGTGTACATCCGCCTTAGCGGTAGCTCAATATTGTCTCTGAAGACCGTTACAAATACTAGCGTCCGTAGTGTCCGATTCAAATTTGTTGAGCGAAGGCCCCGAAGTCACTGTGCACAAACATTTTGTGTGATGACCACTCAAATCAAGTCACAGGATAGGCCGACGATGTCTTGTGCGTGGGGAAGGCGTATTGTCCACTCACAACGGTCCCACGCATAAATTCCCATGAACCGAAACTGGTCAGCTAGTTAATGATGCAACAATGCCCTAACAAGTTACTCATCAAAGGGAAGGAATCAACAGCCAAGCCAACACAAAAATTTAATTAAGAAAAAAATTCAACTCACACAACGAAATATGTGAAAATTACAGCAAAACACCAAGTTTCCGGTGGTAGGTCTAAAATGACTTCTATTTTTTTTAGTCTCACGATATATTTCAACCTTATGTCCAAGGTTATCTTCAGGTTGTGAACATGTATAACACATTTGTTATCACAACCTGAAGATAACCTTGGACATAAGGCAGAAATATATCGCAAGATAAAAAAATAGAAGTTATTTAAGACCTGCCACCAGAAACTTGGCTTTCCCAAAAGTTTTTAAATATCTCATCAAATGTCGAGCCAAGGCATATTTTCACAGTTGCTGAGGTATTTTCAAATTTGGAATCATTCAATCAGGCTTTTACCCAATTAGGTCAATGACGCTTCTTTTCTTGTGAGCTCACAAAGTTGCTAACTTTCATTCAGAAAAGTGCATATCTATGTTAAATTTTGACCATCATCTTATGCTTTCTACCTAGCACGATTGACTTCTCCATCTCATTGACATATCAAGAAGTTCATTACACTTGCGACAGAAAGTAAAACTTGCATTAGGCTAAATCACATTGCATTCCTTATTTTTCGACTAAGATAAAAATCAGAAAAAATGCCTCCTTTCAAAAGTGACCAAAGAAAGTTTATAAGCCCTGAAAGGTTGAAAAAAATCAACAGCAATCGACATTCACAATTCATCTATTGATCAGATTAGTGGTGAGAATTCTTAAATTTAGTTTTCAAATTGATGAGAATAGCTAGCAATTTAATCATTTCCGCTTTCAATTCAGCATTGATTTAACGGCCTTCTAACAAAGCAACATACACCTACATGTAATGGTGATGATGCGAGAGCCATTGACATTGAAAATGGCACCAAATACAAGATAAATATGTCTGAGATACTCTTCTTCGCCTACTTTGTAGCAGCTTCACATTTCTACATGTGGAAATGTGGACAGTTATATAATAAACAAAGGAAATTGCTTTGAAAATTACAGACTGATGAATGACAGAATAATAAACAATAGTGATTGAGAGTTTGAAGTAAAGGATTTTTACTCGGATACTAAATGCGATCGAAAAGCGGAATTACCTAATCTATTCAAAATTAGACAAGCACGTTACCATAAATATGCCGTCTTACCAAGTGAACAGGAAAGAACTGAGCGTACTGACGTTTTTCAATGAACGGCATGGCGCAAAATTAAAATGAACGGCGAACTGAGTGAACGAACAAAATCACCAAATGAACGAGGAACTGACTGAACTAAAAAATGCCCTCGTTCGAATGTACTGGTATAGACCTCATGACAAATATGAAACTATCATTTTTGACTCCGTCCTACATTTGACATTGTTAATACACAAAGTGCATTGTGGGACAAGTCTGTGTAGTGTGCTGTTCACTTTTGTTATTGATATCCGCTGTGGTGATTGTTTACGCTTAATTTGCATTCACTTTCCTAATGTGTTCATCGAACTGTGGCTTTGTGTCTGAGGTCTCTTGCAGGCAAACATAGACAGTGCCGTCAAAATATATTATATTAAATTATATTATCAAAGCTCATTCCATAGATTCATTCATTTAGTGATATGAGGTGCAACGCTAGGCGATCAATTCATTCAAGGATTTATTTGCTCTATTTTTTTTAATAAATGCTTTGATCAAATTGTGTATTTCTAACATGGATCAGTTGAGGTTTCATCAAACGGAGATACTGATTACATCAGGCAACAAGCGAACGGACCTGTTGATTATCACTCTTCACCGCACCATACTTGATTAATGATATTTGCTTCCTCTTAGAATTTCCGGCCAGCGATTCATTTGCTCAACGATGCAATCTCATTCCAAGCAAATTCTAATGCAGATTCTGCTACTTGCAGCTCTTCAAACTCAGACCAATAGTAGTTACACATACGATAAAGCGACAAAGGTGAAACAATTGCTACATTCACGACGGATTAATCGAAATGCCTTGCCAATCCCTCAAAACGGATCCGTGCCTTTCCCAATTCAAGCACACTTCATTCTGCACGATTTGGTAGACGTTGATTCACATCAGGAAACGATGCGTTTGACAGCTTCAATCGTGATAATCTGGGAAGATTATAATCTGCAATGGTCATCTGCGGATATCAACACTAGTTGGATAACAATTGGTGCCCGCGAAGTCTGGTATCCAACTTTTCCGCTTTCGAATTCAGTTGGAGAACGTGTTCATTCGCGTCCAGATCCTCGATTTGACGATTTAACGGTGTATGATTCCGTAAGTAAACTGTGAACTGTTATAAAAATTGCCACAGATAGCCCAATTTACATTCAATCATTTATTTGGCCGTCAAATCTTCATTTGAAAGAAAATTCTAATGCAACAAGAGATTAATGCGTGCTCTCAGTTGTAATGACCTCACATGTCTGAAGACTAATGTGCTTGAGTTTTAAAGTCTGCCATGACAATAATCTGACAGGCCTAAGGATAAATTTCTCTAGATAGTTATTATGTGAGTTATTATATATGATATATGTATCAGCACTTATACATGTAGATAGTTAAGTATTAATCTCGAAATGCAATCCGAACTCGATTTTCAAATCCCGGGATCTCGGACATTTCAATCCCTATTTACAAAGCTTCTCCATAGCCACAGCTATCGAAATTTTAGTAGTGGAAACTGCAACCATCTTTCCAATTTTTAATGAGAGATTATGAAGAGGAATATCACTTTTTACAACAAGATCATCATACATATCGACATAGAGCACGCAATCATAATTGATTCAGTGTGGTATTTCCTTTAATAGATAAGCTGCGCTCATTAATAAATCACTGTTTGATATGACATACTTAAAGAAATTGATAGGTTTTCCCATTCGGTATAATATTACTCGTACGCAGATTTGTGTTCTCGATTTGTGCAGTTTACTGATGATTTGATATTTTATTCAACAGGGAGTGGTCATTCTAAGAATGTACCACACATTCGACACAAACTGCGCCTCGCAAGTCTTGAAGTTTCCTCGTGATACATTGGTTTGCAGGTTGTCCTTCGTCAGTTCATTGCAGTCATCGAGCATAAAAATCGAAGTTGACCCATCAGATACACAAATGATTGCTTTTGATAACAATGACGATGAATGGCGAGTCACATCATTAACCTTCAAACCTACAATCGAAAATCTCACTGTTGTGGGACACCCATACGAGTTTTCAGCTGTGACCGCTGAAATCAAAGTCATTCGATCACTCGGATACTATTTGGTTGTGTTTCAGATACCAATTCTCATTATAAGTAGTCTGATTGTTCTTTCGACATTTATTTCCGTCGCTGATGGTGAACGATTGTGTTTTGTAACTGAACTATGTCTGACATACATTGTCTTCTTTCTGTTGGTAGAGTCAATTCTCCCAAAGTCCGGTCTCCCCATTCTTTCGGTTTGTGTAATTTTATGTTTTTTCTTAGCAGTGATGAATCTCGTGGAAGCTGTTGTGGTAAGGCATTGGCTGCGTTTGGCTGGAGCTGAGGAAGAAACCTTTTCAAAATTCGAATCAATTGCAAAGAACAGAAATGGCAATGCTTTTCCTCGTGAAGATCAAGTGATCAAAGTGAGATGCTTTTCGGAACGCCCGTGGATTTTATATGCCAAAAGACTGGAGTGGTTTAGATTTTTTGTAAATACTCCTGTAATACTCTGTAAATAAATCAGTCTTATTTTGCTTAATATTTGTGTTGCGTACTCGTAAATTGTCCTTTCATGAGCTATTTTGACATATGGCTAATTGTGTTGCACCATGGTGCATTAAACAATGAAACTAAATAATTTAGATGTCAATAGATGTTTTGGTGAAAGGCTGAATATGGAATCTACCGCAAATTACATGTATATTTCATTTTTTGTGTCACACCAATGAATTGGTTTGTTATCTGCTGTGATTACATTAATGATTATTGTCGTTTTCCTTCAGCTTCTGTGTATTTTGTCGCATATTCCTAATTCATTCAAACTGTGTGTGATTTTGATATCTCATGACAAGTTGTATTGCACCGTGGTGCATTAAACAATAGAACTAATAATTTAGTACCAATATGTTGTGGTAAAAGGCTGCATATGAAATGTATCGCAAATAAAATCATTTTTTATGTCACCTATGAATTGGTATATTATCTGTTGTGCTTATATCAATAATTATTGTCGTATTGCTTCATCTTCTACTTGAGTGTTTGGTTTATTATTATCCCAACTTTATTTTCTAATTTTATTTAGAATGTCTGTAAACGTGTGTTATTGAGTGATTTCGTGCTTCAAATAATTGTGTTTTTTGTTTTTAGCCATTAATACACATATTACTTAGCATAATTCATTGTTTTTATCAAATTAACCTGTTTTCGCTGATTATCAGAATGTGTTATCATTAAATGTAGTTTGTATAGCATGATTGCTGTCAAACGTTGACCCAGCGGATGATGTTCACTCACATAGCATTAAACGTCCTCAGGAAGGCGGGAGCGACTTTGACATAGGACGGACAAGCGTTTTGTGTGTTACAAAAAAATCTTTATTCTGGCAATGGAGGCAAGCTACTAATATTCTGACAGAAACTGTATTCGTCTTGGATGAAACTCTTAATATTTACTTTAATAGCCGTCGCATGATGAAGTACGAGACTAGACGCCAAAGATGTCAATCAACAAAAAAATGGTACTCGTAGAATGAAGGGGAAAGACAAATGAGTGAATAGAAAAGGACAACTATTATATAAAAGATGCATCGTGATTTAAATGCAAATAGTATGCTAAATGTTGACTCCAAGACTTCCGTGTAACGGACGCATTGGTATAACTTAATTTGTAGAACTTAAAAGTTCAACACAAAAGTATGAATAACAGTTTACTGAATACTTATCAAACAGGTCATATAAAAAATTAAAGGCGTTCCAAATAAGACAGCTATAGGTAGCTAAATGGCTTGGTGATTGTGATGAGCTCTATGCTTATTTCGGTAAGACCTTTGATTCGCTCGATGACCACTGAGATTTCAATGAACCAACAAGGAAGATTTCATAAAAAGTTCAAGTCGTTTAGCTTATATTGTTGTAACTATATTCAAAAGTGGGTGTATTTGCCGTAATTTGGCATCACATGCATTCCATAAAGTAAATGTTGTATATATTTGAGTTGATGTCATACTTGTATCAGTTCTGAATGTCGTTTATTTCATGTGCGTATTTGCGTATAAAATCCTTAAATTCATTTGTTTAAATGCAATCACTACGTGTTTTATTGGCATCAGTTGAAGACTTAACCATCAATAAACATCCAAAACGAGAACATGAAATAGTGAAAGACTGCAGCATCATCAGAGCGGACACCACCGTCTTGACAAGATATGACAGAGAGGATGACTTGGAAATGGCCGAAGCAATGCTGAATAAAGAAAAATGAACCCGTTATCAATAAGCATGACCAAGGACTTACATGACGTCAAGCAACAAGGTTAGGCAAGCTTGGGTCAAAACCCAAAATCCAAGCCGAAGTTTCAATAAATGAGTAGAATCAAGTAAACGAAGTAGGCTACATTCTTAGTAATTTCTGCTGATGATAAAGATTCTCTATAGGTTAAAATTCTTATTTTGCGATAATTTCATCACAGGATTGCTGTATAAATAAAAATCTTATTTCTACTACCGAAGCTTCTATTCGATGGCTTGGGCAACAGCTTCCAATTGAAACCTAGAAATTCTGAGACATCTACTATAATTGGTAAAAATAGGCGCTTAGTGTTTATTAATGTTCTAGTAGTCTATGCCTAGCAACATGCCTGTAGTCCATTCTAATCCCTAATCCATGCTTTAATTGAGAACGTGAACGCGGTAAGTGTTAGGATCTGAAAGTTGTCCACCAACTGACACAAGTTTCTGCTAAAACTCATCGGACATCCATATATAGATAAACGACTTCGTAGTTAATGTAAATCCTGCGTTTGTACGAAGTCTTACCGCACAAATTTGAAGTGATGTTAGTAGTAGTAATCCCATGGCAGGCGCAAGGACAAAATGCAAAATGCTGACTCATCCCCCCTCTGGAAGAAAGGGAGAGGGCCAAGGATGTGTTGGGAGGAATGGGTCCGAGGGAGAGGAAACGGGTCCCTACCCCTCTATGGAAGTAAGGAAGGAAGGAAGGAGTGATGAGGCGAGGGGTGGAAACTGGGAAGGATAGAGTGAGGAAAGGGTGGGTTTTGGTGGTTTTGGGATGAGAAAGGCTGGAATTCGGCATGAAGGAGGTCTCGGATTGGAAATTGGAGTTTAGATTTGGAATCTGTGTGAAATTTTGGGTTGGGTAGGAAGGAAGGAGGAGTGATAAGGCAAGGGGTGGAATCTCTGAAAGCGGCAGAGTTGGAAAAAGGCAGGTTTTGGTTGTTTTGGGATTAGAAAGTCCATGTTTCGGCATGAAGGAATGCTCGGATAGAAAAACAGAGGCCAGATTCGGAATCTACGTGAAATTTTGGGTGGGGAAGAAAGGCAGGAGGAGTTTTCCATGGAGGCAAGGGGTGGAATCTCTGAAAACGGCAGAGTTGGAAAAAGGCGGGTTTTGGTGGTTTTGGGATGAGAAAGTCCATTTTTCGGGCAGAAGGAGTGCTCGGATGGGAAAACGGAGCCGTTCAAAAAAAGAAGTCAGCCGTTCAAAAGTTAGAACTGCTTTTAGGATTTTAGGAATTTGCTAAAATATCCTGTGTCAGAGTCACTTAGTATGGAAAAATTTTTGAAAATTTTCGAAGTTCCGAAATACGACCTCAAACCTATCCCAAAACATTTTTCATCAAATTTTACCGACCCCCCCCCCGGGGGGTATGAGTGAAAAGTGATGAAAAAAGTTTTGGGATAGGTTTCAGGCTGAAATTCGGAAATTTGGAATTTTTCAAAATTTTCACCACACTGGAGCTCCCACACTTAGGAATTTTTCACTTGTGGTATGTTACATGGCCATGTGCTGAGTCACCCACTTCCCATAGTCACATGAGAATGGTTCAGGTGTAATCTGATAGAGAATTGTGAGACGAATCAATTGCAAGTAGCCGCGTGTCGCTACGATGAATACTTTCGGAGATAGAGTCATTTTAAGTTTTCTTCTGTGCATACACGAGTATAAACCCCCGCAACGTAAGTCTGATCACTTCATCGAAAGACGAGGTAAGCGACGGTCGTCGCTCTGAGCTCCCGATATCGGGATTTCACATGACTCTATCTTTTGAAGTAGGCAAGCTATCTTCTTACTTCAAAGTTGTGTGATAGAGTTTGATAGTGTCTTTACTACTGATAAATTTTTTAGAAGTAGTATGAGTAGTATAATGCCGATTTTTTTTAAAATTCTTTGTTTTCAGTTTTTTCAAAGTTTTAACATGTAGTCTGAGGTTTTCAAGTATGCTGAGTTCAAATCTGCTATCAGATTTCAAATTTCACTAAGTCTAAGGCAGCTTTGAGGGGCTAGATCCCAGCTACTGATCACTACATTTGACTCGGCGTTGCTGTTACCACTTCGGGGCAGTGACAATGATGTCTTAAGCTGTAAATAGCGGGTATCGGGAAGATCTTTCACTTCCCTAGTGATCGGTACAAGGCCTTCGGGCTGTTGACGGGATCGAGTGTCACTCACTATACTCAAATCTATAATTCGTCACTTATGAAATGATGATGTAGTCTGAAAGTTAATGAAACACATCACAAATCCTAAAGTTCACCATCCAGGACTCAGGTTTCCTACTACAAGATATAAGGAGGTAGCACTTTATAGAAATTCACTTTTCACTGAGCATTGTTACAGTGTAGTGATCCTGCATCATGAGTGAGGCAGAAGCTGAATTAATGATTCGTCAAAAGAAAGAAAAGAACACAATCATGGAGTTGTCAGAAAGGTACTACTCCATGGCAATCAAGACAGGTGATCCAAGCAAGATTGTTGATTGTCTAGAAACGATTGACTATGTGGAGAAAGCAACACTAGTTAGTCATGAAAGACAATCCAATATGCTAAAAGATGGAAGATGGTTTGGACCTAAACATAAATATGAGTGAAGAGAATCCTATCTTTAAAACATGAAGACATACACACTGCTTCATTGCCTTTTTCCGTGAATGATCCATGAGTCTCTACGAGGCTATCCATAATGAGGCCTGAAAGTCATTTGCTTTCATGACGGTTCCAAGCCCGTATAACTCAGAGGATGGGTGAAAAATTGATGAAATGAAAGTAAAGTTGATCATGTTGTACAAAAGTTTTACTGCCACACAGGTTGATGTATAGTTAGAAAGTTTGATCATGGCGTTTTATGAAACACAAATGTCATAAAATGTAAGCGTTGGTGCAGTCAAATAATTTTTATCACAACACATGTTTGTGAAAGTAAAGTATTAGATTACACAGAGTCATCAATACTGTCAAAGATGTACAAGTCATATCAAGCATATTCAACTGAGTGTCCATTCCTGACACTCATTATCATTTGAAATTATTTAAAGATGAAAAGTTGCATTCGTTTCCCAACTTCATGGTCTGTAGCAAGAGAGCTTGGATATTCGTTAAAGGCTATAGAAAGTGTTACAAATGTCAATGATGGCGCTTTAGTTGAAAGACTAAGGGATCTAGATGAGCATGCTATGAATCAACATTTGGATCGAAGATCGATAGAGGATTTTTCCATGCTGCAATGTAATGATAGTGAAAATAGGATGAAATTGGAACGATCAGGAGTGAAAAAGAAAAAAGTGACATTTGCAACTGATTTGACAAGTAGCTCTACCAATAAAAGTGACTTTAGAAAGAAATTGGAAGAAGAGACGTTTAAATTATTATGTGAACGGAACTGCGTTGAGTGTTTTAAAAGGGAACGGTCCCTTCTCTTTTTACCATGTTGTCATTCTGTTATGTGTTCTACGTGCTATGTACCTTTGGAAACTATGTTGTGCCCCATCTGTGATCAAGAAATAATTTCAACAGTCAATGTATATAAATGATGTTGATGCAATCCTAGTCGAATTTAAAAGTCATCTATGACCATGACACCACTGTATCACCGTCTCATTGAAAAGAGAAAGCTTGATTATACAAGGCAGTGGATTATTGTGTTGGAAAAACTATTATCATCCAGTGATTGTAGAGAGATGATACATCGTTTGAGTAATGCAATCATCATTCACGCAAACTGTGTGTGATGTTGACTATACGCTATTTTATAATTTAAAACCAAATCAGTTTACGAATACACTTTCATCACTGTTACATCATGGTCTTCTTTCATTACCTTGCTTGGAGTTATGTATTGTACACGTTGCTTATGGGAAGCCTTTTCCACTTAAGCACAATTGATGCAAAGGCATTAAACTTTACAAACATCGTCGTACAAACAGATTGTTCATGTCTGGCTCATAACATATAAGCAAACGACACAGCTGAACTGTTTCCATTGAACTATAGTACCTCTATGAATGATACATTACGGCTACCCACACATGTATCTGCTATTGACTATCCTACTGGTACTGTGGCTGTTCTCAGTGTATTGCTTTTTACTAGTGCTGTACTCAATGTCTTCCTCTATTTCATTGCGTTTACGACGGTGATGTTTCGACGCTGTTGTCGTGTTTAAGCAAAGAACACTCTAACATCCACCTGTAAAAATGGCTAGACGTCGTTCATCTCACCGTTCGCGCAGACAAAAGTGTCAATCAAATGCAAACAAAAAATTCTGTCTCACGCTTCGTCGCTTATTAAAATTAAAGCCATCTCATCGATGTGAGGCAATGAAGCTGGAAAACAATGCCTTCATTCGTAAAATGTGTGCGGAAATACGAAAAGTGCGTTATATGACATTAAATAGCAAAAAGGCCAATGCAATTGCCAGACATGGTAAAGTTCTTCGCACCTTGAGCAATCCAAAAACATCAATACCTACAAAGCGCAAACTATTATCACAACGTGGCGGCTTCTTACCACTTTTAGCGCCTATCATCATGGCAGCTGCCGGCCCTGCTTTGGGAGGTTTAGCTGGTGCTCTCGCAAATAAAGCCATTAATGGATAGATACTAAGTTAAATGGTATGACTTTTCATCAAAATCAACATGGATTTCCGTTTACGCTGTAATCGCACTATGTGTATCGTAGGACCCTCTCATAGTGGGAAGACACATTTAAAACTACAATTGTTGGAGCGTCGTAATGAGATTTTTGACTGCATACCTAATCGCGTTGTTTGGTGCTATGGAATTTATCAACATAACTTACATCGTGAATTGGTTGGTAAGGGTTACTTGGTTCAACCGGGGATTATCAGGACTGCTGATATTCAACCCAATGATATCATCATTCTTGATGATTTACCTAATGAGAGTACGAACTCACAAGAAGTAACTGCTATGTTTACCAAGGCTGCTCATCACAAACCATACTTTATCATTTTTATTATGCAAAATCTTTTTCCAAGTGAAAAGGAAGCACGGACTCGAAGTCTAAACACGCATTACTACATCATCTTTAAAAATCCTCGCGATAAAAGTCAAGTTGAATTCCTATCTCGACAAGTTCTTCCTCGCAAGTCAAAAGCCTTGATTGAAGTATTTGAGGCTGCTACGGAAAAACACTATAATTATTTATTTTTGGACTTTACCCAGGAGTGTCCTGAGGATTATCGCTTACGCAGTCATCTCTTTGAGAAACCCATGATCATATATAAATTGTTATGAGTGGTTTTCAACGCATGATTGCTATTCCACAAGAAGAATATATACATCTGACTACAATGGAGAGTGTTCATCAGCCTTGGGCAAATCATATGTCACAACTTAATCAGCAATATGAACAAGAAGCTGTACAAAGTAAAAATCCATATGATCGTTTGATAAAGCAGAGTTCTACTTTAGAAGAAATGAAACAATTGAAAGAAAAAATTAGCAATGATCTTTCGTTTGGGTCACCCAAACCCTATCGCAATCGCGCACTGAGCTTATATCGAAGTCTCGAACCCAACTTGAAAATCACACAACGAGGTGAAGTGGTAGATGATGATGGTGCAGTCATTAGGGACTCAAGAGTGGAAGATTTAATTAATCATGCTGTTCGTGATCGTCGTCGTCACTTTACACCTACAGGATGGGAGATCTTTTTAATAAGTATGAAGAAATTCAATGTTCCAAAGGCAATTCTTGGACGTGGTACCTTAGAGGAAATGGAAAATGTATCTACACCTAGAAAGAGAAAGTTGCAAAGTGTAGAGAGACCTAAAAAGGGAATCAAGCAAACTTTGAAAACACCCGAGAAGTTACCGAAGCGTATACCAAAACCTTCAACACGTTATCCATCATTTGATTTTGTCACAGACTTTTAATGAAGAAGCTATGTTGCATCCCATGTTCAGAGTTACCAAACATTCATGTCTCATTGAATTGCTTAAGTACATGTTGTAAAAGTGATTCATACAAGACGGCTCAAAAAAGTAGCAAAAGCAGGTCTCAAACACAAACGCAAACCCTAGCGGAGAAAAAGACTGATACTTTGAGGCAAATAAACAATCCCTCTTAATACATGATGGATGAACATCTGAAATCAATTTACTATAACCCAAAGCATTATGCAGGTTATGCTTCAGTGAAAAAGTTGTCACAAGCAAGTGGTTATTCACAGAAACAAGTGAAGAGATGGTTAAAAGCTCAACCTGCATATACATTGCACACACATGCTCGAAAACGTTATCCTACCCGTTCTTACATCGTTCATGATATTGATGAACAATGGCAAGCAGATTTGGCTGATGATTATTTATTAGCTAAAAAGAATAAAGGCTATCGCTTTCTTCTAACTGTCATTGACTTATTTTCCTGTTATGCTTGTGTTCAACCACTCAGGACAAAGCGTGGTGAAGAAGTGGCCGAGGCTTTCCAAAATATTTTCAGTGAAGGACGCGTTCTCACACGTATTCAGACTGATCAAGGGAAAGAGTTTAAAAACAGACATGTGCGTGCTTTATTTCGCGAACACAACATTGAGCTGTTTAGTGTGAAAGTGCATACAAGGCTGCAGTGGTCGAACGCTTTAATCGTACGCTGAAAACTCATCTATGGCGCTATTTCACTGCAAAAGTAACACAAAAATGGACGGATGTATTACAAGATACTGTACACGCTTACAATCATTCTGTGCATCGTATGATTGGTCACAAACCTGCCGACGTAACTCCAGACATGGTGGATATAATCCGTGAAATCAATGCTAAACGCAAGCAACCATCACAAGGTAAACGTGACATTCAGGTTGTTGACAAAGTTCGTATTTCCAAAGTGAAAAGCGTGTTTGCGAAAGGATATCTTCCCAATTGGACGGAAGAAATATTTACTGTTTCTGAGGTTAGCAATAAATTCAAGCCCACTACCTACAAGCTTCGCGATTATCATGGTGAAGAGATTGAAGGGAGTTTTTATCGTCATGAGATAACACCCATCACCAAAGAAGATGATGACTACATGGTTGAAAAGATACTTCGTCATCAAATGCGACAAGGGGTAAAGTGGAGCCTGGTGAAATGGGCTGGATATCCAAATTCAATGAACAGTTGGATTCGTCATTCTGACCTTTATCGCGTTAGTCAACGTTCCTAAGCAAAGTAATGAATTGTGTAAATATAAATGAATAAATACCTATGGATCAAACTGCTACGTTTTATTCTGCCCCCTCCTATGCTAGTCATGGAGCTGGCTTTCCCGTTTATGCTGGATCGAGACGTCAAAAAGGGGGTAGTCTATTGGGTTCTGTCAAAGGTATGATGTTCCCCACTATCGCAAATAGGGGAAAATCAGCTTTAAAGGAAGCTGTAGGATTAGCAGCAGATGTAGCAAGTAATGCACTTTCAGGAAGATTGCCGATTCGCGAATCGCTAAAGCGTCATGGAATACAGCGTTTGAAGAATGTCGGTAAGGCTGGTATCAGGTCTGTCATCAGTCATTTCAATCCACTCTCTACTTCAGGCAAACGTAAGCGAAGAGCATCTCTTGTCCCTCCTAGCAAACGCAGACGACGTGGACTGTTTTAAATATGGAATGTAAAACCTCATCCCTTTGCTTATTTGATAGAACACCTATACAAACGGATATCATTAGAAATTATGTATCCATTCGTTATCCATAGACAAGCATCGATTCTGGTTGTGTCATTGAGTTTTTAATACCAGGAAATGATGCTGAGTATATCGATGTAAATGACATCAATCTACATGTTAAGTTTAAGATAGTAAATAAGGACGGCACAAACCTTGACGACAAGGACAAAGTAGCCGTGAATAACTTGGCAATAGCAACGCTCTTCAAGGATGTATCATTGACCATTGGTGAAACTCGGGTTGAAGGTGGTCAACACAGTTATCCCTATCTCGGTTATTTTTCAACAGTCATGCAGTTCCAGCCACAAGCACGAAAGAGTCACATGACTGTTATGGGTTGGTGTAAAGATGAAGCTGGTAAATTTGATAGTGACAAAAACAAGGGATTTGTCACTCGTGAAAAGTGGACTGCAGAAAGTAGGGTGTGTGAATTATATGGTCCCCTATACTTGGACTTTTTCCGTCAATCACGTTTCTTAATGTCAAAAGTAGACATGCGAGTTCATCTCTTGCCGAACGATCCTAACTTTGTATTGAATTCTTATGGAGCAAAGACTGAATTTAAGATTGTGTTTGAAAGTGTCAGACTTTATGTGCGACGAATGACAGTGAATCCTTCGGTGATTAATGGTCACGAGATGGGTTTGAAGAAGTATGATGCTCTTTATGATGTAAATCATACTGAGATCCATAGTTTCACCATTCCTCGTGCGCAAAAGAGCTTTGTTAAAGATAGTTTGTTTCCTATACAATCACCAAAAATGATCATTGTGGGATTGATTGCAAATGATGCATACAATGGTAATATATCAAAGAATCCCCTCAACTTTGAAAACTTTGGTTTAAATCAAATCGGATTGTATCGCGATAGTCATTGCATTCCTGGTACTCCTTTTTGCCCAGACTTTGCTAATGGACATTATTCTCGCTCATATCAAAATACTATGGAGACCTTTAAATACTGGAATACTGATGACACCAATGGTTTGACCTATGATGAATTTGCTAAAGGTTATACACTTTATGCATTTGATTTGACAGCAAACAATGAAGCAGGTGCTTCTTATCGTCCGGGCACTGCCACGAAGGGTCTTAAACTAGAATTCTTCTTTGAAAAAGATTTGACGAAAACAGTCAATGTACTCATCTATGCCGTGTTCGATTCCACCATTCGAATTAACAGACTACGTGACCTTTCCGTTTCTTATACAAGTTAATGAGTTGGTTATCTGATGCAGAGCTAGAGAGAGTCGTTCAAGACAATGGCGATGAACGCACTGTTGGAGCATTTCGAGGCGTGTTTTCCATTAATAATATGCCCACAGTTTTACCAAAACCACCCTCATTCATTATCATGAATACTGATACAGCACACATACCCGGCAAACACTGGAAAGTTTTATTTATTGATAAAAACTATTGCGGTGAAATTTTTGATTCACTGGCCATACCAAACTGTGATTATGTCACACACTTCATGAACCGACATTCACGAAAATGGATTTGCAATGCCTTGGCCTATCAACATTCCTTGTCTTCAACATGTGGAGCCTATGCCCTCTACTTTGTAATGCAACGACTACATTATGACTCTTTACATGACATTTGTAAACATTTTTCACATGATACCCTCGTCAATGAAAAGCGCATTCGTAACTTTTATAAAAGCCTTCAATAAATATGTACGATTAAAATTTGTTTTCTTTATTACACTTCAATGGAAAAGTAGATGATGTGATTGAATAGGTTGTATTTAGTCATCAAACATGAATAGGTAGAGATAAGAAGACATTGTTCACTTGCCACACTCATACTTACGAGTGTTGGTTTGTTGAAGGTAAGTCATTATGCGAGGATGTATACGTTCTCTATACTTGTTCCAACTTGAGGATCTAAAATGTATAGAACCATATTGATCATGAAGAGCAATGAAATCTCGTCGAATAATGAATAGACGCCCACCTAGAGGGATATACATGTAGTACATTGGATGATGCATTACATGTAAAGCATCGTGGAGGTTATCCATTTGAAAAGGTGATAAACTTATTTTAACGTGTCGATGAGTATCGTAAAAGGTAATGCGTCGAGCCTTCCATGTAACGTGACACTGAGAAGAGAGCTTGGCAATCATGGTTAGTTTTAGACATAGCAAAACGTTTGCTTAGTCTTCTCGTTTAAGCAAAGCATTCATAAGAAATGGATAAAGTCATGTTGAGATTCATCATCCTATTATCATTTGCAATAGTGACATTAGCGGGACAAGGATTAGATGATGCAGTTCGTCTCATCAAATCACCTATTCATGCAACAAGACCTATTGAAGATGTTATTCTTTCCGGCATAGCCGATCCTTGGCAAAATCATGCTTACAAACTTCAGATTTTACGTCAGCGAATGGGTCATGCGCGGGAAATGGTGTTAACAGATTATGGCTTTAAGCGATCGCCTGTAGGCGGCATTGATTTGATCAATCCTGTACGTCTCATTGCAATGGAATTAAAAAATAGCTGTCGTGTGAGCTCATCAATAAAACGCGAAATATTTCATACTCTTACAGATTTTAATTGTAGAAGACCAAGATATCAAGTCATATTTGGTTGTATCAACTATCGCAATATGAAAGACGGCGGTACAAGCATACTTAGGGGAGTGCATTATGTGAAAGGGCAATCACTCTTAACCAAATTCCTAGGACGACAGAAAGTGCCTACTGTAAACAGATTGAAAGCAGCAGTTCGTTATGTCATGCGACATAACACCTAAGCAAACGACGCTTTATGTTCATAATTTAGCATGGAGTTTACAGCAGTGTTTCCCAGTAATGCTCAACCTGAGCGATATGAAAATACAGCTGCCGAGTTTGAGACTGATTTAACACAGCCGATTGACTTACATGGTGATTGGGAAGTGGCCCTGCAAGATTTGAGCTATGTGAATAATATAAGAACCATTGCCAATGAAGAGATTACATTAGGGACTGCAACGAATCAAGACTTATACTTTCCAAAACTAGAGCGAAATGATAAAGTACATACCTACAATTTGAATGAACATGCGGCAGAGTGGAATTCTATTCCCACAGAAAACACCCGTCGAAGAAAGCGAGCTGTTGATGAGATTGTAAATGGCCTTACTTTAATTATCACTGCAGATACAGACATACCCATTGCTAAAAATGCTACACCCCCGAAATGGAAACAACCTACAAACCAATCATTCTGTCATCGTTTAGAGCAAACATACTATTATATGAAAATTCAACGCCTCTTGAATGTTATAAATGATTTGGCGAAGGATCCCATGATTTGGCTTAAGTGTCCATGAAAGTATCAAAGCAGATTAAGAAATAATCAAATTGGCACAGGAAAAAACTTAATATTACCCTTCTTCCTTTTGATTGCATGCATGAGCGCTTTGTGCTTTTTAAATCTGGTACTGTTGATGACTTGATCAAACAGGTAAATGAAATAAATGGATTATCTATATCCATCACTCTAGTACACAATAAAGCAAGGATTGATTTCCGAAATGATTATGAGCGTTCACAGATTGGATTTGTTCACATCAATTCTAAATTTCGCGATTTGCTCTCTTTAAAAAGACGTCTTATGGTCTACCATGAATGGGGGAATGTGAAAATAACATCTGAACAGCAATCCGATTGCCGAATGGCCCTTTATTTCAAAAGCACAGACCCTGTTTTACGTCCCAGTCTTACATGGAAGCCAAATGAAAAGTTACCGATACCTCCAAAGCATTATAGCAATGGTTATGATGTTTGTACATACTTGAACAAGGGTGTATCAAATCTACACTCATATCATTTTGACTATGATCCTAAAGAAAATACATTCTGTATCAGTGTACATGATAAAACGGTCATTCACATTTCAAAAGAGTTGACAAAGATTTTAGGATTCAAACGTGACATATTCTACGACGAGAAGTACTGTGGCTCAACATCCTTACTCGATATGAATATCAATCACTTTTACATTTACACTAACTTTATCCATTCAACACAAGTTGGTGGTCAAATGGTTCCCCTTTTAAGATATATTCCTATTGACAGTGGCGACTTTGGTGTGACCATGCACAGGGAGTTCCTGAACAAGGTATACTTTACAGTCAATGTATCACGATTATCCCATTGCAAATTTGTTATCTATGATGACAGTGGTAATCCTATTCAATTCATTGGTGGTCGTACTGTCTTAACACTTCATTTTCGTCAGATCACATCAAATCACTAATGTTGCGTGTGGCGCAGTCAATGTCTTTTCTTTCTTGATTAGTTGGCCGTTAAGGCCGTGGTCTCATAAAGATCGTTTGGGGCATTCTCTGGTCTCATCAAGGCTTTTTTCACTCCTGAAAGTCAGCCTCGTTTATGAAAGGCTCACTCTCAACCGTTTGTAGAGTGAGCTGCTTGCAGCCTTCAATCATTTGTCTCTCTTCCTGTTCCTATTTTTGTTGAAACTTTCTCTCAACTTCCTTCGTAGGAGTTGAGCTAGCAAGAGGTGTGAATGTTTCCTCTCTGTCGGACATGACTATGATAGTGAAATGCAAGACACTCTTCTTTATATATGAGAATGATGCAGTGTGATTGATAAATGGCTGTCGTCCAATGAGAGAGCTGGAAGCAGGGAGAAAGAATCTATATAAGCGCGGTGCAATGACCATTTCCTCATAATATCATTAAAATGGATACACCACCGAACGCCCATGCCTTACTCATGCCCAATGCCCCACGCAAGAGACAAGTGAAAACCATTTACGATGATGAGGTCGAACCGCTGCAGTTCGATGAGGACATCATCATCATTTCCGACGATGAAGAGGACAGTGGTGATACAATCAGGGGTTCCTTCCTGAGTGTGTCTCCAAAGGACGTGATGATGGAGCGGTGTATTGAGACTCTCCGGAGCTGGCTGGACCTCTTCTCTCCTTCTAGTCAGCCCCGCAATCAAGAAGAGTTTGACTTACTAGACGTCATGTGCCGTCTTATTACAAAACGTATTGCTTTTATTTCTTTTCAATAAATGTGTATCATGACAGTGTTGTTTTTCCTTCATATAAACTGCATGGCTTCGAAAGGATCATCGAGTAAGCATAGTGTCGATTGGGATCTATTGTTAGAATAAGATATCCTATCATCTAGACACTTAACACAGTTACTAGAAATCATTCAACATATGAAACATGATTTTAGGTGAAGCAACGTTATCTGAGAATGAGCCATGAGTTCTGCTTGTCGAAAGTAAGTATTACACCGAACTTCATTTGTAACGTTCAAGTTGACTGATAGCAGATTCGACTTAATGATAGTATTCGCCAGTCTGAAGACTGCCCAGGGCAAACCGCGAGGATGTTCTATCATGTCTTGCCCCATGGTGACCCTTTTTAGGGCCGGTGGTTCGTTCTCGGGGCCGTCATCAGCCATCTTACTTCAGGCCGATTCTGCTGAGAGAGTCTTTGATTCTCTCCATGGTAGCAGCATCGACCTCTACTGATACCGACTGAATAGTTGGGGGTGGTATATATCTCACTCAGTCGTATCATCATCATCGCTAAATTCAGATGCACCTATCCGTGCCAGATTGTTATAAATCTTTTTTCGCCCTTCAGCCCGCTGAAACTCACGAAAAACATTTCTCGGCTTTAACCGAGGCTTGTCAGGAGAGCTGACTTGAGTGTTCGGCGTCTGCATGATTGAAATGAAATGAAATGAGAGGTAGTGGTTTATATACCCCTCTAACACGACGCAACGTTCAAGTTGACTGATAGCAGTTTCAACTTAATGATAGTATTCGCCAGTCTGAAGACTGCCCAGGGCAAACCGCGAGGAG
The DNA here is from genome assembly GCA_907163375.1 of Prostheceraeus crozeri. NCBI lineage: Eukaryota > Metazoa > Platyhelminthes > Polycladida > Euryleptidae > Prostheceraeus > Prostheceraeus crozeri. Next base: position 40,847 of record CAJQUW010000171.1, on the reverse strand, counting down.
TTTCTATCATGTCTTGCCCCATGGTGGCCCCTATCAGAGCCGTTGGTTCGTTCTCGGGACTGGAGGCAGGGGGAAAGATCTGCAATGAAAATGATATGTGTTAAAATAGGATATACTATCTCATTTGCTTTTCACTTACCGAGTTAGGCATCCTTAGGCAGTTCCGCGCGCTTCCTAACTGAAAAGGCGGTCAAGTGCCCACGCATTCGGAGTGTGGCGTGCAGGCATTTCTTCTGGGGGTGTCCGTTATAACATATGACGGAGTCATCTAGGTTTTTAATGACAATAACCTGACCATCCAGATGATTATCCCGAATAGGGATGTGAAACTCAAACAACCTATCCTCATTCAAACGATTCCACTCATCCCTCATGCGCTCCAACTTCTCAAACGCCTGTCTCTCATCGTCCCGCCTAGCCACATTCCTCTCCAACTCAACATTCCTCGCTCTCAACACAGTCATCTCCTTCATCATCTCCTCAAACTTCGCTTCTGCATCTCTCATTCTTCTCTCTGCAGCACTCGCCCTCTTCTCACAGTCATCATTCTTCTCTTCCAACTCTCGCGTCTTCTTCTTCAAATCTGTCACATCACGCCTCATTCGGATATTCTCATCCGCTACCTCCTTAGACTTCAGATCCTTCTTTTTCAAGTCTTCCAACTCATTCACCACTTCGTCTTTCACCTTCTTCAAACTTTCATATTTATTCACCAACAAAGCATGTGCCGCCTGCTGCGACACATGCTTCGTTTCCATATCCTTCATCCACCTCGCCGACTGCACGCATATCCCACCACCCTTCACTTTTGGGGAAGATGAACTCTGCGGGGGGTCCTCAGCAACGATGTTGGACACCTCCGAGGAAGAAGAGCTCAACTTCCTCACACGCTTCCTCACACGCTCCCTATCTAAATCCACATCATCCTCATCATCACTCTCAACACTCTCTTTCGCTGAATCTCAGCCTCCAACGCAGCAACAGCTTTCTCCACCTCATCATTCTCCACAGCATTCTCCACCTTGGCGTCTCGCTCTATCTTCAACATTCGCTCCCTCTCTTCAACAATCAACTTGGTGAATCGATGGTCATTCACCAAACCTCTAGTATAATCGGCATGCGCTCGGTAATACTTCACCTCATCCTCATCTCCCTTCAACACCCTACACTTCACACACGCAACCCTACTCAGGATAATCATGTGGTCGGTGCCTGCCTTCTTGACATGGGTCTTGGCGTCCGCACTGCGATTGACTCGCCCACATACGCACATTTTCACATGAAACTTGCGGTTTTTGTCGTTTGCCATGGCTAACTGTAAGATAATGAAATTTGTATAAGTTTGGAATCATGTAGTACAATCATATTCCTAAAGCATTACACTTAGTGACGAATTATAGATTTGAGTATAGTGAGTGACACTCGATCCCGTCAACAGCCCGAAGGCCTTGTACCGATCACTAGGGAAGTGAAAGATCTTCCCGATACCCGCTATTTACAGCTTAAGACATCATTGTCACTGCCCCGAAGTGGTAACAGCAACGCCGAGTCAAATGTAGTGATCAGTAGCTGGGATCTAGCCCCTCAAAGCTGCCTTAGACTTAGTGAAATTTGAAATCTGATAGCAGATTTGAACTCAGCATACTTGAAAACCTCAGACTACATGTTAAAACTTTGAAAAAACTGAAAACAAAGAATTTTAAAAAAATTCGGCATTATACTACTCATACTACTTCTAAAAAATTTATCAGTAGTAAAGACACTATCAAACTCTATCACACAACTTTGAAGTAAGAAGATAGCTTGCCTACTTCAAAAGATAGAGTCATGTGAAATCCCGATATCGGGAGCTCAGAGCGACGACCGTCGCTTACCTCGTCTTTCGATGAAGTGATCAGACTTACGTTGCGGGGGTTTATACTCGTGTATGCACAGAAGAAAACTTAAAATGACTCTATCTCCGAAAGTATTCATCGTAGCGACACGCGGCTACTTGCAATCGATTCGTCTCACAATTCTCTATCAGATTACACCTGAACCATTCTCATGTGACTATGGGAAGTGGGTGACTCAGCACATGGCCATGTAACATACCACAAGTGAAAAATTCCTAAGTGTGGGAGCTCCAGTGTGGTGAAAATTTTGAAAAATTCCAAATTTCCGAATTTCAACCTGAAACCTATCCCAAAACTTTTTTCATCACTTTTCACTCATACCCCCCGGGGGGGGGTCGGTAAAATTTGATGAAAAATGTTTTGGGATAGGTTTGAGGTCGTATTTCGGAACTTCGAAAATTTTCAAAAATTTTTCCATACTAAGTGACTCTGACACAGGATATTTTAGCAAATTCCTAAAATCCTAAAAGCAGTTCTAACTTTTGAACGGCTGACTTCTTTTTTTGAACGGCTCCGTTTTCCCATCCGAGCACTCCTTCTGCCCGAAAAATGGACTTTCTCATCCCAAAACCACCAAAACCCGCCTTTTTCCAACTCTGCCGTTTTCAGAGATTCCACCCCTTGCCTCCCAGGAAAACTCCTCCTGCCTTTCTTCCCCACCCAAAATTTCACGTAGATTCCGAATCTGGCCTCTGTTTTTCTATCCGAGCATTCCTTCATGCCGAAACATGGACTTTCTAATCCCAAAACAACCAAAACCTGCCTTTTTCCAACTCTGCCGCTTTCAGAGATTCCACCCCTTGCCTCATCACTCCTCCTTCCTTCCTACCCAACCCAAAATTTCACACAGATTCCAAATCTAAACTCCAATTTCCAATCCGAGACCTCCTTCATGCCGAATTCCAGCCTTTCTCATCCCAAAACCACCAAAACCCACCCTTTCCTCACTCTATCCTTCCCAGTTTCCACCCCTCGCCTCATCACTCCTTCCTTCCTTCCTTACTTCCATAGAGGGGGTAGGGACCCGTTTCCTCTCCCTCGGACCCATTCCTCCCAACACATCCTTGGCCCTCTCCCTTCCTTCCAGAGGGGGGGGGATGAGTCAGCATTTTGCATTTTGTCCTTGCGCCTGACATGGGATTACTACTACTGCTGTTCTTGCAATTTGCGGACCCATGAGAAGTGTAGCATTTATAGGAAACGATCTTTTATTGCAATAGCTTTAAATTAGTAGCCTAAGTACATGCATTGCGTTATGAAGCTTTCCTTTAATTTAGCCTATACTGATATCCTGACTAATTGAAGATTTTTGATTAAATGATGACTGAATTAGACGTTGCTCATAACAAAGTTTGTTTTCATTTCACCATTCGAAAATTTAAGCAAACTTGATAAATAGCAAAGCTGTGTAGTGACTGCATGGTTATAAACATATTTAGAATACGAAATTGGAATGAATTCATTTTCAGATAAATGTTGGCCGTCACATGCATTATAGGGGTGCGAAAATAACTGCGAAGAAATAAAATATATGAAATATGTAGAAATTCAATATGCACAAATGCAACTTTTTACATCCAAGCTTTACAGCAGATACAATATGCAAAAACTTTCAATGCGCGGTATTGTCAAGCCTTAAATGAAATTGCAAGTAACCTCAAGTATTTCTTTTTTGAAATGTTTTGTGAATTGAGTGGAATTTTGATAAAAAATCAGAACTTTATGCTTTTATCATGTAATTCTCCAAAAACTCAATTCAAAATATCAATTTTTAATAACTTGATTTGCATGTAAGCTTATGCAGCATATTAAAAAAACCCAAGTTTTGTAACGCCTACCCAATGTCGACCCAAAACTCAAGGTCCAACCTTGTTAACGGTGATGTGGAAAGATCTCATCTTGTTTTCTTTGTCATTTAATATCACTTAGTATTTTAGGTTTGATTTCTATAATGTATCAAGCCATCAAGTTGATGGATCTTCGTACATAATTATTGCAATAGGATTTGAATTTAAAATCAAGTAAACAGCGACAAAACGGCTTCCAAGATTGTATTTAAGTTTTCCAACAATAAAGCAAAATTTGTTTATCGTAGAGAAATATTATGTTTAACTTGAATATATTGAAAACGATATTTTATTTAATAAATCCTGTTTGACAAATGATTTGCTGCCAATATGTGAAATTAGTGTGTGTGTGTGCATGTTTGCATCAAAACAAAAATTTAAGATTGCGATGGGTCATTATAGACTAATTATAGGTTGGTAATTATACAGGAATACCGGAAAAGGGTAAAAAAAAGTAGAGCCGCAACGCTCAGCACGACACATAGACATGTGTTATTGCAAGGAATATTAGAAAACACATCAGATTTAGAAAAATGTAACTTATGTTGAATGTATCTTTACTTAATGTACAGGACCTGCTACATACGGCAATAAACATGATTGCATTTGGACTTCGAATCGGAAAATTTTAAGTCGAATGGAATCTGGAATCGAATCCGCTTGTTATTCGCGAATTGAATCGAATCTCGAATCGAATCTTCGAAAATTTGTTTGTAGTCCGGCAGCCCAGGGGGTCAAACTCCAACGAAAGGGTGTCCAAGTTCTGACCATGCAGTTTGCTAGACATTTGTGCGGCACATCCGAGACTGACCGTCTGCCGGGTCGCAACTTTTGGTTTGGCCATGACAGCTGACTGCGGCCAACCAAAAATTTGTACTAGATGCAACATAAAAGTGCCCGCGAAAACTCACCTAGTCCTACATATCATTCCTACATGCCTAGGGATAACGGAAGCGCATATGACAGACGGTTTATCGATTGGGCTGACCCTGACAGACACCGACAAAGGTCAAAAAGTAAAATGTTTGTACCAGATCCAACAAAAGGGTGCCCGCGAAAACTCACCTGCATATCATTCCTACATGCCTAGGGATAACGAAAGCACATATGACAGACGGTTTATCGATTGGGTTGACCACAGCAAAAGTCAAAAGTAAATGTTTGTACTGGATCCATCATAATATGCGAGTACCCGCGAAAATGTTCCATGAAAAAGAATGTTCCATGGGAATTGGAATGCAAATAGTATAGTAAATAAGTTACAATAATTCCAGACTAAATAGTGCAAACTGCGAAGACTCATGAGCATTTAGTTTCTCCTCTCCTCTCCTCAGCGTAAAGCAAATGAACTGTAGGTAACTTCCGCCATCGATTTGCTACGTAAGTGCCAGAAAATCAGAAGAAAGGACTCCTTATTGAAGATTGCTGGAATGTCAGTAGAAATTCAGACGACTCTTCTTTCTAAAAATAAAATGAGCTGTTCTGAGGAAAGTTTCGTGCAAAGATTGATTCAAAGAAACACTGCCAACTTCATCTGAAAGTAAAAACCAGTGCATTCGAACTTTTGAGTGCGTGAGTAAGTGATCGAGATTTCGAGTCGTTCACTGATGAACGTCCCAGTGAAAAAGCCGAAGTCGGCCAGACTTTGGCACCGAATTCCTGCCGACTTTGGCAGTGGGAAAGAGAGCGGAAGTCCAGCCAAAGTTGGCATGCCGACTTCCAGCCAAAAAAAATACCGCCAACATACTACTTGATGCTGTTTTATCAAGTAGTATGTTGACGGTTATCATTATTCAATCTCGGGATATAAAAACACCTTTTTTAACACGATCTAAATATTATATTATAATGCCCACAAATCAGCATACTCATCATCCGGTAATTCTGACAAGAAGCGACTGTTTTTCCTCGCACAGAGCCATATTCTTTGTCTTTTGATCCGCATAGGAAGAGGTAGCTGGATCAAGTGTCCCTCGTCATCTCGTGTGAATTTTCCAGGGAATCCACTTCTTCCACAATCCTGTAAAAAAATTATGACATAATGAAATATAACATATACCTACGGCACAGAAATTGTGGGTAGCCTACCTATCAGATATAGAATTTGATGACTGGAGAAAAATAGACATAGATATTTAAACCAAAGTTTCATGTCTTTCTCTGTAGATTTGTGTACTACAATCTGTATGCCACGTAGTGTAAACGCAACGCAAAATCTATCAATTGAAATACGGTCAATTCTTCAACTTGACCAGTCCGCTATGACCAGTGACTAGTAATGAGTGACCAGTGATTTCTGTCTTTCAACTTGACCAGTAGTCAAAATGACAAGTTAATTTTGATTAGTAGCTTTTGACCAGTGAACAGTGCTATGATCAGTGATTGAATCTTTCAACTTGACTATGATTTGTTCATTTCCAGTCATAATCACTCGATTCTTGACGGAAGAAAATCGACCCATCATTCAGTAGAATCATTAAGATGATCGAAGCACGAAAGCGGAACCGGAGGGTTTATGGAGAAAAAATTAATTTTGATCTCAGTGGCAAAGGGTTTACTGAAAGATTTCGACTGTCACCGGCTCAAGTTGAGGAAATACTAAAAGATCTTGGACCACACCTACAAGCAAAAAATAATTCGGTATTGAACATCACACCACACGAGAAAGTTCTGCTGACTCTGAGATACTATGCATCAGGAGATTTCTGCTATTCGGTAAGTGACTCGCATGGTATTTCAAAAGCTGTCGTCCATGGGTCCATCAATCAAGTAACCGAACTTTTGAATTCACTATATTTTACTGAGGTGGTTTCTTGGCCGGAGGATCGTAACAGTATCGCAACTGACTTTTTTCAGAAATTCGGATTTCCATGTGTTTGCGGGGCGATCGATGGAACTCATGTTGACATATTGACACCAAGTGTTGATGAGTGGCAATTTGTTAATCGAAAAGGTGACCACACTATTAATGTCATGGCAGTTGCTGGACCAGACTATAGATTTTATGCTGTCAACAGTAATTGGCCAGGATCTGTCCACGACTCTCGCGTTTTAAAGGAGAGTATCATGTTTGATCGCTTCAGCTCTGGTTGGCGTCCTTTTCCAGAAGCTGTCCTACTTGGTGATGCCGCATACCCTTTATTGGAATGGTTGATGACGGCATTTACAGATGCAACTCTTACTACTGAAATGGTGCAATTTAATTATGCAATACGTATGACACGCTTTATTGTGGAAAATGCCTTTGGAATCTTGAAAAACAGATTTCAATGTTTGAAATATATTCGAGTTCGGAAGCCAGAAAAAGCGAGCAAAATCATAAATGCATGCGTAATTTTGCATAATTTAATCGTCAATTTGAATAATCCGACAATCCATGAAATCTTGGAAGAATCCCTATCAAATGCTATCGAAGAAACCGCATCAGACGACGGTAGTGATCCACCAGCAGCTGACAGTAATGCAGAAACGAATCAAAATTCAAACCATCTTCCGTTACCCTCGAACCTAAACCGTATCTCAAGAGAACTACGCCTTGGGATCCAAAGAAGAAACCGTATTCTTATGACTTTCCGTGAATCGTGAAGGTGATTAGTTTTAACGATATGACTATCATTATTGTTTGTAACTATATTGTGTGTGAATATAGCCTATTGGATTAAATTCTCTTAACTGATTTTGGAGGATTTCGGTAAATAATTAATGACTTAACAATACTTATCAATATACTCTTTAGTTCTTTAAATATTAAAGTATAATACGAAAATGAATACAGTCAACTCTCGATATAGCGACCGCGCTCGGTTCCGCTGGAAACGGTCGCATTGGCGCGACGGTCGCTATACCAAGAGAGTGCGATTAAGGCTTTTTAATGAGTAGTATTGCATCAAATGATTAGTTTTGAGCAGTTTTGAATTAGTTTTGAACATCCCATTACTTTCCCAACTAGCATGGAACATTCTACATTGGAAAATATCAACTCTTATTCTACAATAGATGTATTATTTTTCATTGCCAAAACTACATGTAGGCCCTATATAGGCCTACCGCGTTTAAGTTAAAGCGACAGACCTAACAGCTTACCGATACTTCAAACACCACCTCAGTTACTGACTGTCTCTCTTGAAATAATTGTCGATGGTTGATTGTCGACGTCTTGCTGTAGACTCCTTTTCGTAAGAATTCCACAATGCCATCACTGCTGCAGATGATTTCTCCATTCCCGTTGCATTGAAATGGCGACGTAGTGTATCGAGCATTTCATTTATGTGGAAGGGCTGAAGGGCAGTTGGGAAGTCGCTGTCGTCATCTTCAGATTCCTCATTGTCTTCTTGTATGGTTGGTGCTGTATATGGATTGTCCTCGAAGGATTCAGTTTGACCCTCTGAGCTAATGAATTCGTTGAATGTTATGGGATCCTTGAGTTTCAGTCCATTGACAGCTTTTTCGAACAGCTGTGCCAGTGGTATGTCATCCTCATCCTCAGATCCTTCACCGGCGCTCTCCTCTCCGACCGTAGCTTCATTTCCAACTGTGTCTTCTGAAACGCCAGTCCGCCTGAAACATTTGGAGACGGTTTCAGGTCTGCATGCAGAAATGGCTTCACTCATCCAAGTGATGGATAGATGGACGTCGATACTTTTGTGAACGCTGTTGACATCGCCATCCATGGATTCGGCCTTCAAGATGACGAAATTCAATAGTCTCTGTTGATATTGTCGCTTTACAGTTGCAATGATTCCTTGATCGAGAGGCTGGAGCACGGACGTGGTGTTCGACGGCATGAATAGGAGTTTCACATTGGTATAGCTGACATCGTGAGGATGAGATGGAGCGTTATCAAGGAGCAGCAAGATCTTACGTCCTTGCCTCGCCATCTTGCTGTTGAGTGAGTTCAGCCAATCTTGGAAGATTCTGCTCGTCATCCAAGCTTTCTTGTTATGCGTCCAGGTCACAGGGAGTTTCTGCATGTTGCATCCCTTGAAACATCGCGGTCTTGCGGCTTTTCCTATCACGAGTGGCTTTTCGAAGTCTCCAACAGCATTGACGCACAGGAGAAGAGTAAGCCGTTCTTTGCTCTTCTTTCCACCGGCAGCGTCGTCCCCACGCACATGAAGTGACCTGTCAGGCATCGCTCGAAACAGGATCCCCGTTTCATCACAATTGAAGATGTCCTTCATGTCATATCCATGCAGGAGAAGAGGTAGCCTCTTTTTGTAGTCTTCTACAACAACGGGATCAACGGAAGCTCTCTCTCCGGAGAGTTTGACGGCGCAAATGTTGTGTCGTTTCTTGAAGTTGGATAGCCAACCCTGTGATGCTGAGAACGACGATATGTTGAGTTCCTTAGCGACGCGAAGAGCTTCAGCTTGAATAATGGGTCCATTGATGGCCATATTCATTGCCCGCTTCCGCGTGAACCATTCGAAGACAGCATTCTCAAGCTCCTCGTGATGAGAATGCCCAAACTTCAGTCGCTTCGCCTCCCTGTTCGATCCTTTCTCAATTTCCTCTAGAACCTCAGCCTTGCGCTTGATGATGGACTGAATTTGAGTCTTTCCAACGCCGAATTGCTCGCTGATCTTCTTCGCAGATAGAGTCGATGAGAGTTGCAAGACTTCAGCTTTCCGGTCCAACGTGAGAGCACGACGTTTAGCAGTTAAGATCTTGCGGCTAGCCATGCTGAATGCAGATGAGCTTGAAAAGTGATGCACTATACACTGAACATTCTCCACAAACTTTCATCTTACATGACTGACGCAATCCAGCCTTCGGCGGCAGCCTATCAAAATCCAGTCACAATCAATATCCACACATGCCGATGAGGGGGAGATCTGCAGTTGTGGCGAGCATCTGGATTACGTTTCATCGTAATTGATGTCGACTTAAGATGTCAATTGACACAAACAAAGAGTGACATTTCGCTCTGACTGTCTACAATCAACGGATCAAATTACCATCCAAGATTACAACATCAAAAATTGCGTCAATTTACCGTCGGTCTATTAGGCAATTGGGTGAAATCAAAATTACTTTGACACTTTGTTAGTACTCTACAGTGTTGCACGGTCGCTGTGTCAAGAGAAAATGGTCTGTTCGTTCCCGATAAAACCGGTCGCAAGACGCGACGGTCGCTATATCAAGGGGTCGTTACATCGAGACTCCGATATACGTGATTTCCTATCTTGTCATTCGGTACCACGAGAGACCGGTCGTTAAAGCGCGACGGTCGCTATATCAAGACGGTCGCTAACCGAGGTTTGACTGTAATTGGTAAGTAATACAATACTTACCAATGTAATTATAGTAAATAATACGAAATCTCTATTTCCATTATTTATGGGGTATACATCAGGGTTTGGCGCGAATCCGAAATTCAGGGATGCACAAGGGGCTACATGTATGCATGCTGATACAGTGACTACGACAAATTTGCTTTATTTTGTATGGGTACAATGCGTCATGATAAAACCATCTCTCAACCACTGAAAACAATTTCTGAGAAACACATCTTTATTCTAGTTCTTTTTCCAGTTTCCTAATTTTCAATCGCAAGTATTTGTTCGTCAATTTCTGACCTTCGATTTGAAGGTCTCTTAACTCTAAATCTCGGGAGATCAATTCCTCACTCGGTCGTTTCTTTCCTTCATTTTTACTCATAAGTATATCTGATGATAGACCCAAAGTCAGGCTTTCATCAGAAGCTGACCCTTGAGCAGCTTCGACAGACGTCGGATCTTCTAGCGGGTTTGAAGCAGCTGCAAATCGCAGTACTATATCTGAAACCAACAAACATATATGTCTTATTGCATATTCATTAAAATGATAGTTAATAAATAATAATAAATTAATTGATAATGAGTAATAGTTAGTAACAGTATGACTACTAGTTCATTAATATTTCAAAATCATTCATCAAAAATCATAATTCAATTCAATAGTGAATAGGTATATACCTGTTTTTTCACGCGGGTTTTCTTCAATTGGTGCTCTTTCAATGAGTTGTGGATCCGTTTCTGGAACCCCGAGTCCAACAACAGCTGGAGATTCTTTTCCCAATATGTCGAGAACTAAATTGTCAATCTCAGTTAATACCACTCGTCCCTCTCCGGATGTATCTCTCTTCTTCTTCTTTTCCTGCAAGTAAGAAACATAAAATGTGAAACGGATATTGTAGACATAGACATGTATAGGAGAATTCTCAACTTACCAATGTCCTTTTTCGAATATTTCCAAATGTTGTATCTCTCAAATAGTCACCATTTTTTCCTACTGGATAGCCCAAAGCAGCTAAGTCCCCATGGATGTCATTCCAGGCTTTTTTTCTCGATTCTTTTGTACGACCATTTGATTCGTCAAACTTTCCAAATAGTATATCTTTATTCTCCAAAATTTTCCTTAGTAACATTAACTTTCCATTAAATTCGAACCTATGACCCATTCTTTCTTGAAAAAGCAAAACCACAGCTTACAAAACACGTCGAACTAATGTATCAGTAATTCATTTACGGACTTCCAAATGTACATGTATCTTCGAATCCACGTTGTCTGCGCCATAATTTGATGCTCTTCATTTGTGACTTTTCTCATTTAAAAGCTTAATATCATATTTATTTAATGCCATAATAACAAGTAATTCCTTATTTCATAAAATATAAATGCTACATTTGTATACTATCAAAATTAAAATGTATGACGGTAAGTATTTGAGCCGAAATTCCTTTTTATTTTCTCTTTGATGCATTTTACGATGAGTGACCAATCAGAATAGCTGATTTCGTGACGGTCAACAAATCCATCAACTTGTCATATTTTGACTAGTCTTCGCTAGTCAAGTCGAAAGACAGAAATCATGGTCACTGGTCAAGCTACTTGTCACAATTCACTCATTACTGGTCATTATGACTAGAAGTTGAAGAATTGGCCCATAGTCGTAGCAGATAATTGAAGAAAATTGATGTTTTAAATGATAAAAAATATCATTTCTGTGTATAAGCAATATTTATCAATATTATTGTAACAATCAGTTCATCAATTGACAAATATAACAAGTTAAATAAATATACAAATACTTCTTTGTCACCGCCCATAATCATAATAAAATTATCAGTGCTGCTCTAGTTTTAAATAGCAAATCATATTTTTATTCTATGAATGCAAGTTGCTAAGTATTCAGGATCTTTATCGCCTACTATTGCATATTTCGGTGCAATACATTTTTTGACAACAAATAGAACTTATAAAATTGTGATATATTTCGCGTTTCTTTCTGAGTCACACACAATATAAATGTGATAACAATATAATGATGCCTACCAGCATGCTTTATCCAATCCTATTGATATGTCAATTACATGAAAACGATGTCAATAACCACCAGACTTCAGGCCATATGGGAAAGGCTGTCATTTTTATCACGACACATTCAACTATGAAAAATTGAAGAGAACTTAAATTTTTAATTATTTTAAAAATGATCAATTGAAAATTTTGAATAGAGCTTGAAGTTTGAACTGATAATCAATTAATCATAACAACAGGTCCATAGATCTATACATATTTTTTTAAATTGCGACTCTGTGGTTCACAATTCAAGTAAATTTTGATCATTCACAATACATTTGTTGTTTTACAATTAATTATGATGATATAATGATTAATAATTAATATGAGCTCATAATAAAATAATATATATAAAAATATGTAATAAATAATTAATGTATAATATAATGAGAATAATATGAAAAAATTAAATACGCCTTAGCTTATGTATTAGCCTACACATTGATTGTCAAAAATTCTTCATTATGATTTCTCGGCATGTTATGCTAACTTTCCATGCAGTAAATTCATTGCCTGGAGGCTGGTTTTATAACTCTAACGGAGGCCTATCATACAAAAAGATGTGATATTTGATTAATCGACCTTTAAGTCATCAAGGAAAGGCAAATGATCAATATTGATTATAATGATATAATAATATTGATTATAATCAATATTGATCATTTGCCTTTCCTTGATGACTTAAAGGTCGATTAATCAAATATCACATCTTTTTGTATGATAGGCCTCCGTTAGAGTTATAAAACCAGCCTCCAGGCAATGAATTTACTGCATGGAAAGTTAGCATAACATGCCGAGAAATCATAATGAAGAATTTTTGACAATCAATGTGTAGGCTAATACATAAGCTAAGGCGTATTTAATTTTTATAAATAATACTAAAACTACTAATTTACTAATTTACTAATAACTATTAGTCCGGGTGCTACTGACACTTTCTTCCTAAATTCGCGCACAAAGGACTTAATAGCATTCATTTGTAAATCTTGAAAGCTGAATACAAAAGTCAAATTCTTGAGTGTCACAGCCAGTCGCTTTCGATTAAAGGCAGGGTTAAAGGATTCCCATTGGAATCCAATTCTAAAATTCAAGAAATATCTATGGATTGTGAAATACCTGGCAATTTTCGTACATTTTCTTTTGCAGAAAAGAAACTATTTATCAGAATGCCATGAAATTTGAAACATGATTGAGTTCAGAACATCAACTTCGATATAAAAGTTGAATTGAGTCACATGATTCAGCATTTTATGTCTGAGATACTCTACAAAATGAGTAAATTTCATGCTTTGATTTAATTTTGGTAATTTTACTCATTTTGTAGAGTATCTCAGACATAAAATGCTGAATCATGTGACTCAATTCAACTTTTATATCGAAGTTGATGTTCTGAACTCAATCATGTTTCAAATTTCATGGCATTCTGATAAATAGTTTCTTTTCTGCAAAAGAAAATGTACGAAAATTGCCAGGTATTTCACAATCCATAGATATTTCTTGAATTTTAGAATTGGATTCCAATGGGAATCCTTTAACCTTGCCTTTAATCGAAAGCGACTGGCTGTGACACTCAAGAATTTGACTTTTGTATTCAGCGTTTCAAGATCTACAACTTTGTTATTATATATATATATGCAAAAATATATGCATGCAAATCTCTATGAAATTCTGCTCAATGCCTTACGTCACAAATGATAATTTCATGTGCATTCTTTTAAAACTGCATTATTATGTTTCTCTATGATCTTGCTATCAATCATTCATTCGCAACAGATTGAGCCACAGCGCTTAAGAGAATTTCGCTTCATTCTATCATTTTATTTACCAAATTGCAATTTTAAAGACAATGCCATCAGTGGTTTAGATATAAAAGCACACATGTTAAAATGAATCAGTTATCAAAAAGAAATTTTGTCCAATAGAAAGCTAAGAAGTTACAAACGCAAAAACAATTATACAGACGCAATCTGCTATTTAACAATTAAGACCTGTCAGTAGCGGCAGTGAGTACAGATTAATGACCACAGACCGAAGGAATAACACTCGCATCGCAGAATCTCTACTCATTGCCGCTGCTGACAGGTCTTAATAATTGTTAAATAGTGACACAATGTCAGTATCATTGTTTTTACGTTTGTAACTTCTTAGCTTTCTATTGAACGAAATTTCTTTTTGAAAAATGATTGATTTTGACATGTGGGCTTTTACGTCCGTATACTAAAACCACTGATGAAGAAGACATTGTCATAAAAATTGAAATTTGATAAATAAAATGATAGAATGAAGCGAAGTTCTCATAACCACTCTTTTTTAATAAACATTTTTAGAAAACTGAGTGAGTGATGCTATCCACTTGAATAATAATAAATGAAAATTATCCGCGTTTATTGGCCACGCTTGCTCTATTCAAGCATCAAGGAATGACAAATACAAATTGCATCTTTCACAGAAAGACGCATGCCTCAATAGAGAGAGCAAAACATGGTCAAGGTACTTGGATAGCTTTCATTATTACGCTTAAGTTGACAGACCATCGTTAGATACGTACTGGGAAATACTTCATTACATTTAAATTCTACTTTTCTATGCGAGTGCGTATTGTTTGTCGCAATGAAATTGATTTCATAATTTTTTTGAACGCAACTGTTTTTAAAAAATTATATAATTTATTGAAAGTATTTATTGTCTATGTCTCAGCCGCACATTGTCTATCGCACATTGTCATCTTTTGCATAGCAATTTGATATATCGTTTATTTAATTTCATTGTTGCTAATCTGAAGTACAATATTAAAACCGAATAATTGATTTATTATTATTATTATTGCTAGTTTCTCTTTCATCAAAGCAGAAGCCCCAACATTTCGCACATGCATAATTACAGAGAGGACATACCGAAACTAGGATATACTACTCCATGCGGCACACAGCTGCACGATTCGTATACGATTCAAACTTTTTGCGAGTCAGAATGTGTGTCACACACCAAAAGCAGTATCACACATTGGTCCGCGTGAATTGAACATGAGCAAATAAGAGGGGGAGAACAAATACAGGTGAGCAAGTATGTGATGCGAGTGCCAAGGCCAAACACACGGGAAATCTTGGCAAACAAACACAAAATACAGATTGCGCTCGCTCCGCAAAGGAGGTCATAGACAGCAACAGACATTACGTAATACTAATTGACTATACACTCAGACAACGAAAACAAGGCAAGGAAGAAATAGACAACTAAATGAAGGAGGATAAAAAAGACAAATGTTAAACATGTACATGAGAAATAAACTATGCAAACGGCAAACACAATAATACGGAAAATTAGATATTGTAGTTTCGAATGTTCCAAACAAGAATCATAAAATGATATAATTACTCAGTTTTAAGATAATGTCATCGTCAATGACAGCTAGGAATAGAAATTTTCTAGAGATAGTCTTTACATCCAACCTAAAGAAGCACAGCTTCCCATTTGCACCATGCGAGAACGGAGTACATTCAAAAGATCAATCATACATATCCAAGGGAAGCTATGTAATTATTAAATATCTCTCTTAAATTATCCAAATTTTCGTCAATAAACTGACAACCTGCTGAAAGGAGCAGTGTCGAACATCTCGCGATTTTATCAAATACGCAGACATTCAAGGCAATAATTTTATTGAATGTTGATCAAGTACGGAGTTTCATGATTTTACTGTACATGCACTATATATTTCACATGTAAATGTATTCTATTTTTAAATTGCATTGTTCCGTCCAACACTTTGGTTTCGTCATATCGAATAAAATACGAAGTTCACAAAGATTCAGACAGAATCCATGCATGAGAATTTAAATATGTAAGTTTTGTTTTTTGAATATCCATTAGCTTAGCCGCACTCTATTAACTTGCATATTACCCAATCGCACCAATACAGTCATCAATATAATTTCTTGAAATTTGAAATCAATAACTTCTCATTATTTGTCTTTTCATTAAAATTAGGCTATTATGTTTTATTATTTAACACTAGAAGCACCAATGTGTCAAATTTGACACAAATGAGGTTTTGACGTCATCTTAAGGTAACTTAAAACTTGAATTAATTCTTCATGCTTCCTGACTTTTTACAACTTAGTCACATTTAGCGGAAAACTTTATAAAACATTGACTTACTATTCATTAACATGCTCAAATTTCATTTATTACTAGAAGCACCGACTGTGTCAATTTTGACACAACAACTTATCGCCATATCTTGAACTATGATACTAGGTCATCAAAGTAAAAAGTCAACAACCACGAGTGCAGGCGAGGTTGTTCAACATTCACAGTGTCTCTCTACCGCTATTGGCTGATCAAGCTACTGAGTCAGTTTCCCTCAATCAGCATCTCATCAGTTCGACACTTCACGATGGATAGACCACGACGACCTGCTGCTGTTGTTGCTTCGCAAATGCTCAACACCATTAATTTTGAAGATTCTGGAGATGATATGGAATCTGACTTCGACGATGCTCCGAATTACTTACCCTCCGTCGAACTAATTAATTCGTCTGATGAGTCGGCGAACGAAGAATCAACTGAAGTTATTGAAGAAATGTCAACAAATGCGCAATCTACAAACAGGACAGCGGCAACTCCCTCGCCTTTCACGGGTAAGGATGGAACTAAGTGGGAGAGAGTTGATGGGCGACTGCCTGTGAGAGGACGGTTACAAACGCAAAATGTACTTCGTCACCCACCCGGACCGAAACCCTTTGTTCGCTCTCGTGTCACCAACATCTTATCTTCGTGGTATGAGTACATAGACAATAGAATCATCGATCGAATTCTAACTTACTCAAACAGTCGTGAAGACTGTACAACGCAAATCACTAAAGAAGATCTCCTGAATTTCATTGCTCTACAGTACTTACGAGGTTTGTACAACAAAAATCTACCAATAAGGTTTCTTTGGAACAAAAACTATGGTATTGAAAAGTTTCAAAGAACGATGTCCCGTCAGAAATTTGAATATATCTCAAAAATGCTTCGATTCGATAACAAAAACTCTAGGAGCTCAAGGTTGAATAACGACAAATTTGCAGCAGTTCGGGAGATTTTTGATATGTTCATGAATAATTGTCATCAAAAATACACCCCAGACTATTCTTTGACAGTAGATGAGGAGCTGATGCCACTAAAAACACGATGTCGTTTCATTACTTTCATGAGCAATAAACCAGATAAATACGGCATCAAATTTTGGGACCTGGTCGAAGTCAAAAGCAAATATTTGGTGAGCTGTATTCCTTATTTGGGGAAGGATGCGTCCTCGCATGATATTCCTCTATCACAAAGAGTTGTTACGAATCTCGTGGATCACTTGGGAAGCGGATACAACGTTACTGGAGATAATTTTTTTTCTTCAGTCGCATTGGTAGAAGATCTTCAGAGAAAATCAATCTCTTACGTCGGAACCATTCGTGAGAACAGAAGGGAGCTGTGCCCAGATATGAAAATTGACCAACCTCTTTATCATTCAAGATTTTATCAAAATGAAAAGAAAACAACACTTTCTGTAGCTTACAAATGTAAACCGAGAAAAACGGTTTATCTTCTTTCGAGTATGCACAAAGACGCCGAAATCGACGACAACCATGATAAATTGAAACCACAAATTGTGCTATTCTACAATTCCTCGAAAGTAGGAGTAGACTGCGTCGATCAAATGATCCGACTATATTCGACTCGCAGTGCGTCAAGGCGATGGACGTTTGCGGTCTGGTGTAATATTCTTGACAAAGCCTGTATCAATGCATGGGTTGTCTATAAGCAGATTTCAGGAGAGTCAATTAGCCGACGAAATTTCATATTTACTCTGATAGAAGAAATCTTTGAAATTTCCACTGCCAATCGCTACGTCTATTCTATTTCACAACCACAACACGATTACTCCCATTCTTTGAGTCCTTCCGTTGTTCTGAAGAAGCGAGCTCATTGTGGGAGCCAAGGATGTAATAATTTAGGAAACATTCATTGCTCAAAGTGCTCAAAAGTGAAATGCGGAAAATGTTTGCAATCAGTCGAGAAATATACAATCGCTGTGTGCTTCTGTTGCAACGAACAATCTAGCTAATAGCTGCTTCATTTGTGCATTTTTACTAATAAAATATCGAACTCAATCCCAGAGAATTTTTTGGTGAGTTGCATAACTGCAATTATACAGTATTGGCCTACAAAGAAATATAAAAAATCCCCTTCCATATTCAATGCCGATACTGAACGGTCATCTCGATTAGCATATATAATACGTATATGACTTTTAATGTAAATGCGTTTGAAAATTTCATACTGTTTTATAAAAATTTTAGAATTTACATAATTTAAGGCTATTTGTATAATTCATATAATAGTTAAATATAGGCATATAAGCTCATGAGTGCTCATAAAGACTGTTATTTGTCATAATTGAAAGCTCCATCTATGTTAACAAATTTTCTAGTGAATAACAAATATCAAAATAACTATTTTTAGTATATGTGTCAAATTTGACACACTTGGTGCTTAAAGGAATATCTAATAATGGTGCTTCTAGTGTTAACGAATAGGACTATTTGAAAGTTGTCAAGATATAAGAAGACTCATTGACAGCTGGCGAACGATAGATGAATAGATATTTCATTCCAAAACTATTTGGTAAGCTTCAGCATCTATATAATAATGCCGAGCAGAGATTGAGTCATATGCAGTTACCAAAAGAATACGCGGAACTCGAAAAATCAATTTATTGCAACGCACAAATTTTCGGCCGAAGCCTTCGTCAGGTGCATATAAAATGAATGTGACTGGCAAACTAGTAAATGATGAGCACTTGTCAAACTGGATATGGACACAAAATGAAAATTGATAACATAGATATTACACTCTGAACTGCAGAGAAGGAAATAAAAGCTGTACAGGACTAAAATGTACTAAAAGTACTCATTCCTTAATGAATGGCTGTTGCGGTCGTGAATTGGATGTTTGATTGATTCCTTTATTTATTTCATAATTAATTTTGTATGTATTAATTTTCTTTTTTTCCTAAATCATTGAAATGATGTCTTTCTTCATTATTATTGCCTTTGCAAATATGTCCATTCATTTATTGAATATTCTTGTATAAAGTGTACATATCGCTTTTAGTCCTGTGCAGCTTTTATTTCCTTCTCTGCAGTTCAGAGTGTTAATATCTATGTTATCAATTTTCATTTTGTGTCCATATCCAGTTTGACAAGTGCTCATCATTTACTAGTTTGTCAGTCACATTCATTTTATATGCACCTGACGAAGGCTTCGGCCGAAAATTTGTGCGTTGCAATAAATTGATTTTTCGAGTTCCGCGTATTCTTTTGGCAATTGACATAACTCGATGGCTAACATAATCAATGCATATGCAGTTAGTTTTGACAAGATGACGGACCCAGGTGCAAGCGATCTTTCTTTTTTTGCAAAATGATGTCATGATGGCATGTAAATGCCATCTTGCATAATAAAGAGAAATATCACTTACACCTGGGTAATTCTGTTTATTCAAAACTATATATAAAAATAATTTCGTGAAATATAACTTATGCCGTTGATCATTTATTTTCAGCAACCCCTACATGTGCAGAAAATAATTCTCTTTACTACTAGGCCTAAAATGAAAAGAAATTAGACATCTCACCTGTAAGCTCGCAATTGATGACATCAATCGTTGGAACACATTTGAGATCATATGCATCGGGGTCCAGACTACGTGAGAATGCCGATCATGAGATGATTTTGAATGATCTGTTTTTGTCCGCGAACAATGTCGGAGATAAAGTCGCTAAATAATAAAGTCGCTAGTGAATCAAATCACAAAATGTTTTGTAAGATGACAAAGGCAAAAGTTTTATCACGGCAACTGCCTATGTTTGCAACTTGAAAAGATCCATAAATGACATCTGCGAATTGATTGTGAAGGTCGAACAGCGGTAGCAGATTTGAATTTCCTCTGAATGTCCAAAGAAGCAAATGGTGATCGAGGCATCGTTTTAAAAAGTTGGGTAGTACTTTTGATCGTAGGCAGTAAACTGTTTCACAGGACACGAATATAAGACCGATGGGCTGCGCAAGTAGAATATGAATGACTCCATGACCTCTGCATCCTTTCTCGCTGTCATGTGATGATTGAGACACGTCGATTGAAGGTCGCTAAATATCAGTAGCCCAGCAGGCGGGAACACGGAAATATTTTGTGCGCGCGATTCTCCTTTACTCGCGCAGCACAAGTAACATGAAATGATGTCCGCGAGCGATATCTTTTCTCCCTGTCATTGTCATGTGAATGAGGCGCGTCGATTGAAGGTCGCTAAATAGCCCGGGTGGGCGTATGGAAATAATTTGCGCGCGCAGTTCTCCTTCAGTAAAGGCTCGGTCACACTAGGTCCACGCATGCAGAACGCACACGACGCATGAATCGATGAGCTGTGCGTCGCAGTACGTCCAATTTCTTCCCACGGTCTGAACGAGTGTTCATCGCACTGACAACGAATGCCAACGCTCGTGGAACGCACGCCCTGCGCAGGCACTGCAGAGTGTAGACTATATAAATGCTCTTGATAGAAAATAAAACTATCTTTGTGTCAACCAACAGTCAGCTGGCAATGTCAAAAAAGTCGAAGGCAGCAATCGATGCATCGTCCTCATCGGAGAGCATGGATTCGTTGAAGAAGGACAAGAAGACGTTCAAGTTAAGCGAAGAGGAGGAGGAGTCGATAGTCACGTTCCTGGAGGAAAATCAATTTATATGGAATAAGAAGTGCCAGGAATATCGAAAACCTAGTATGAAGACGACCAAGTGGGAGGCACTTTCTGAACAGTTAGGTAAACTAGTGGAACATCTGCAAGGCTGGTACAAGAGCATGCGAGACAACTTTGTGCGCCTCAGCAAGCCTCAAAATCGGGATCCGGTCAAAAGGAGCGAACGGATAGGTAGAAGCGGACCCTCAAGAAGTTTGCTTTTCTTCAAAGAATAACAAAACACAAACCACAACCAGTAAACAGTGTAAGTAACTTAAAACGTTTCTATTGAATACTATGTTAAAGATCTAATGATGGAATATATTGCATGGAATGATTCTGGAGATGATATACATGTTCAAATCTGACAAGTCTACTCATCATCTTATACCATGTAGTTGATTTCTAATACAAATAGATTTTTCAAAGATAGTAAATGATCGTAATGACCACTGATTGTAAATGAATAGATTACGGCAGCTATTTTAATAGTCAGTGATACTTAATTGGAGGAATAGGCTAGACCTTAAACTCCTTTTTTGCCGGTATTAATTGCTATTGGATCAATTAATCAGTTATGTGCTGCTGATCAAGTTAATTTAAGCTCCATACACCTAATATGTTTTTTGCTTGCAGGTGAAAGATGTCATTCAAGCCGCCGTGATCTTGATGCTGCTGAGAGTCAATGTGCAGGGATTGTATTTGAAGAGGATGAGGAGCAACCTCCTTGCAATAGTAGTGGCGACAGTGCCTACATGGTGTCTACCAAGAAGAAGACGTCCGATGACGGTCTGTTGTTAACTCTTCAGCAACAGCTTCAAGAGTCAGCCAAGCAAGTTCGAAAAATGCAGCAGACCCAGCCAATGACGGAGCAGGAAGTGTTTGGCCATTACATGAGAGGAGCGCTCATGACCATGAGCAAACGAAGGTACAAGAGAGCCCGCAAGGAAATTGGTGCTATTCTAGAATCCTTGCAAGAAAGTGATGAGGAGGAGCCTCCTGTGCGTTCACAAATCCAAGTCGTGCCTCCATCACAGCATGCCTCCTGGTAAGGAACTTCCAGCTTCCCCTTTCAACCTCAACCCTTTTGGTCATCTTCTCCTACAAACGCGTGGAGGCAATGGATGGACAAGTATGCTTCTGGCAGCATGTCTTCGCCACAGATTTGTCAACAGATCTACGACCAACAAGTTCAGCCGCACAATTCACTTCTCAACATGGACAGTGGTGCAGTGAATGTCAATGACGCTTCTCTGTCAGCTACGCTGGGACCTTCTGGATTCACCGAGCTTTTGAACAGTTCCAACGTGACTCAAAGTTCAGAATTGAACACTCCAAATGTTCCAGGCAATGTTGAGATTGTTTGAGAATTTATGTTGACAACTTACATGTAGTGTAGGGGCATCACATCCCAGATAAAAAGATTACATGACAACATGTCCTTTTTCTTTTATCCAAACCAGGGCTGCATTGATTAATTGAATAAATTGTTGGATTAAATAATTGGAATAAATTGTCGAAGCACATGCTAAAAATTACGGTCAATTCATAATTTCCTACTTATGTTGAAATTGACAACGCATCTCACTGTATACTACATTCTACATCCTATTTCTAGTATCAAGTTCTACAAGCAATGTGACAGTGTTAGCGTTGTTAATGCAGAGATCTTTTTCGGCCACTACTGCAGATTGGCGTGATCTTTTCTTCTCAGTGTCAAATCCAGTAATGTAGTAAACCATGGTTCGAGTAATTGCATAAAGAGTAGAGTGACACAAGCATTTAATTATTAATTTCTTTAACCTACTTACATATGGAACGCAGCTGTGAGAGTTTCTTTTTTATCTTTCTATTTAACAACATGCTCCCGTCGATTGCTAAAGCAAGTGTGGAAAAATCAAGGAATGTTGATGGAGATTCTATACGTATGATTGTTTAGAAGAATCAACACAATATATTTCAACTAAGCTTTGCACATAGTCATCTTCAGGCAAACACATAGAATTAAGGAATGAAATCAGACTGATAGACATCATGGTTCAAATTATGAACATACAAAATATATTACTTAGATAGGTGAGGCTCAGGAAATATCATCACAGCTGAGTTCGATAGAGTCCATCTAAGCCTCCCCAACCAAGGATCGGCGAATGATGATGCTTTAATTAATGGATAAAAGAATCCATCCTGATGCGGAAACATAGAGCCACCATCAACAACAGAGAAGGATGCAATTCAATGAACGATTTCCACTTTACATAGATGCCTCATGTGGTTGGGTGGTTGGGGAAGCTTGGATGGACTCCAGAACTCTGCTCTGAGGATATCTCCTGAGTTTCATCTCTCTATGAAATAGATTATGCCAATTCAGAATTTGAGCCATAATGTTTATCAGTTTGATTTCATTCCTTAGTTCTATATGTTCACCTGAAGATGACTATGTGCAATGAAATATGTTGCGTTGATTTTTCGTAACAACTATAATAGAATTTCCATCAAAATTTCTTGATTTTTCCACACTTGCTTCGACAAAGTGAATCAAGGCCTTTTCACAATACCGTCGACCATTTATCATATTTCATAATTAGTAGTAGCCTATGAACCTGCAGGCCACAAGACAAAATAATATTTCAATTTAGTTATGCTGTTCGCCATTCAATTTCGAGCTGAGACTTGAAGTCACATGTATAATTTGAATCTGATTATAATTACAGGACTAATTACATGCATAATTTAATCAGGCGTATAGATACAGGAGCATTCGATAAGCGTCTGCTTGTATTCTTGTACTGCCATGCACATTTAGCCCAGTTAATAGTATGTGAATATTATCCTGACAAACTCCAATTAAACTTGTTGTTTGAAAACTGATTATTAATGCTCATTATCTCTTCCATTCCGCAGATAACACCGAGAAAACATTGATTTTTCAGTAGAATGAGTAACATGCATATGCTGTCAAAAGTATCCAACCTATAAAAGCCTCTGCATTTTTCGAAGAATATTGTTCTACCTTCTAGATCATTCTATTTTGCCACGGCACTGCACCAGCTTCAGAGACGATCCAATGCTTGATGAGATTCCTCAACTTCTTTCCCTCCTTGTTTGCTGTGTTGCTACCAGCGTCTATGCGGATGTCCTGTAGATTTGCGCCATTTCTCCACGCACCCGGAATGAATACACGATCTTGATTTTCGGCACTGTCAAGTTGCTGATTCTGCATTTATGGATAACGGATGCGCATCAAATTGTGGAGAATTATACACGTAGTGACAATGCGCTTAACTGTCGCGGGATGCTGCTGCATTGTGCTCAAGAGAATTTGAAAGCGGTTGGCTAGAATTCCGAATGCATTTTCTACCACCCGCCTGGCCCTGGAGAGTCGATAATTGAAGATGCGTTCCGACCGCGTCATACCACGCAATGCATACGGTTTCATCATGTTGGGTCGAAGAGCGAAGGCATCGTCTCCGACGATGAAGTATGCAACACACACATCGTCGTTCGGTAGCGGATCAGGATCAAGGAAATCAATGCAACTATCTTCAACATATTTCTTCAGTTCGGAGGCATTGTAGATTTGGGCGTCTGACGCTGATCCCATTCCACCGATGTCTGCCCAGATGAACTTATAGTCTGCATCAACAAGAGCCAACAGCACAATGGAATAGTATCCCTTGTAATTGTAGAAGAGAGACCCGCTTTTAGGGGGACACTTGCATTCCACATGCTTGCCATCAAGAGCACCACAAGTGTGAGGGAAGTTCCATCTCTTCATGAATTGTTCAGCAATAGCTCGCCATTCTACCGGAGATGATGGACACTTCATCACTTCATCTTTGGACTCATCAATGATAGCCTGACACACTTCTGGGATGAGAATGGATATTTTGTTGTGCGGAACTCTCCACCCGTAGGACATTGAGCGATACTTTGTTCCTGAAGCGAGATGCCGAAGTGTAATAGCGAGTTTCAAACCAGGATCAAGAGCTTCTCGGAAGGTGGTCGATTCTTTGGCAATTTTTGATCCCACTCTCTGTAAAATTTCGTCAAACATGCTAGGGGGCATATGCATGAAGTTCTTGAACTAGTCTTGATCTTCATTACGCAATTCGACAAGCAATTGATCATACAGGCCAAATTGTCGTCTCCTGCCCATCCATGGTCGGACCCAATGTCTTCGACGTTTTCTTGGTCTGCTTCCCTTTACTCTGCGGACATAGTGAAGTGCTAGATTCATGAGGTTCTGATGATGACGAATAGCCGCAAGTTCTTGCATCCTGTCCGAATTATCCATAGTCAATCAACATGTAGCTCATCAAAGCGACTACAGGCCATATTTATATCTTCATTTCTACGCTGCGCATCCACTACGAGTGCTTGGCGATCAGCCAGCACTCTCGACGCATGTCTAGCGTCCTTGCAGCGTCCTTCTAGCGCACGGCTTCATGCGTGTTGTGCGTCGAACAATTTTGAACATGCTCAAAACTCTCGTCGCACACGACGAACAGCCACGGCGCGTTGAGCGCACGAGCGCGTGTGTTGAACGCACTAGACGCATGCACAACGAATGAATGCGTGCAACAACGCACAGCTCAATTTTTCCATGCGTTCTGCGTGCGTTCTGCATGCGTTGACCCAGTGTGACCAGGCCTTGATGAAATGTGAGGTTTGCGTCGGAAGACATACATAAAAAGGATCAACTGAAGTGCGTTCTTCTGATATTGAACTATTGTAATTGCAATAAATGCAAAAAAGTGCAGACGCAAAATTTTGATTTCATAATAGTATATCATATCATGTGAAATAGTTATGATTTTATGAATCAAATTTTTAAGAAATTTATGGGGAGAAATTTTTGATGCATTTTTACGCAGGATATGCATAAAGATCAATTTGTTTTCGAAGATGAACATTAGTAGAGTCTACAAAAACTATTTAGGAAATAGACAGCAAGAAGTGAGTGAGGGAGAGAGAAAGAGAGAAGATGAACGGCAGAAGAGATATGACGAAGAGAGGGAGAGAACGAGAAGATAAAGAAGAGAAGTGAGGAGAGACAAGAAATGGAAGAGGAAGATAAGTGAGTAGAAAGAGAAGAAAAAGGAGATGGCTGATGTGAGAGCAAGGATGGAAAGGAATTAAGAAAAGCGAGGAGGGAAAGAAGAGAGAGTAAGGGAGAGAACGAGGTAGAAAAGAAATCAAAATGAAAGTTTAAAATTTGTCTTTACATAGTCATTCATGACAATTCTCTGCATAGAAATAGTCCTTTATATAATCCTTACTTATCCTAGTACTTATTGTTCCTATACTTGCCTTCTGATCTAAATGGACAACTTTTGACTTGATGGAAGGCCTACTTGATTTCGATAGTACGACCACAATTTTTAAAATAATGCAAAAAAATTTAATTCACCGCAATGTCAGGATTAGCCTCCATTTTCCATTATAAAGTGTAATGCTACATCACATGATCCGAAGGCGGAGCAGCGAATAGAACTGAGGTACGTGGTCAGAGACTGACAAGCGGCTGTAAAAAGTTTATCAGTGTATGAGCATTATTAGAACGAATAACACCGAAAATAAGTCAAGAACACCACTTTCCTGTATAAGATCCAGTCTCTTTTTGCTTCTTTTCCAGCTAGCATAATGAAACAATGCAATGTCTTTGTTGATAACTCTCCGACCATTTAAGGTTTCTGTGCCTTACGCGCACACGCTCGTAGACGATGCTCACAATTGCGGAGGCCATAATAGAAGTGCATCTATATAGGCCTACATGCTATTTTTTTAACTTCGATAGCGATTACAACGAATTATAAGGAAACATTTGTCCTTGATAGCAAGTGAATTGAGAAAAATCTTTTCAAGAAATCGGTCTTCGCTTGCAACACTTGGTTGTTTTTGCTTCTTGCATTAGTGCTGATGGGCGGAGTGACGAGTCCTCAGGCTTTTTGCCTTACTTTTGAAATTCGAAAGCGATTATGACGAATTATTAGGAAACATCGGTAACACAAAATCAATATGATCAATATCAATAGTAATGAATATTATCCATAAATGCAGGTCTACAAATTATTGTTAAGTATGAATTAAGAAGATAATAACGCAATAAAAATTAGGCCTAATTAGGGCCTACAGATATCGATAGCACTTAATGAAGTAGGCCCAACTGGTACCCGAAGAGGCCAAAATGATGCATTTGTTAAAAATAGTACCGGAACTCCGGTAGGCTTAGGTGATGTGCAAATAATTTATTCTGAAAGTTTAATCAATGCATCACATAATCGTAATTGAAAATTATTCCAATTGTGGTGAAAGAATGCATTACTTCTCCACCTTATTTGCATAT
Organism: Prostheceraeus crozeri; assembly: GCA_907163375.1. NCBI lineage: Eukaryota > Metazoa > Platyhelminthes > Polycladida > Euryleptidae > Prostheceraeus > Prostheceraeus crozeri. The sequence continues at coordinate 13,638 of CAJQUW010000171.1, read as the reverse complement.
ATACAATGGAAACAATTCATAAAGAGGTAAAAATATATAATACCAAACCAACGACAACACAGAAGTAAGCAGAACTATTAATTGTGTTGCCAAACTCTGAGGGAAGTGGGACCAATTTCGGTTGCCAACTTATGCGCCAGCTTGGCATGCCAACTTTTGCCAACATAATAAAAATCTATACACTGATAAAAGATCAATCACAAACTGTCTAGATTCAACTGTGAGCATCATTTACTTTGTTTTATCATGATTTCTTTACTCAAAAGTACTAGATTTCGAAATTAAAAAATTATGCCGACTCATGCCAACCGGCGGAAGTCAGACCGACTTCTGGCCGACTTTGGCTTTCACACTGGGGTGTGAACTGAGCGAACGGGGTTTTCTAGTAACTGCCGCTGAACTCAACTAAACTAAGAATTTGCCGTTCATTAACTCAAGAACGAGCTGAACTGAGGTCACCCAAATTTCTACAAATACTAGCTACAATTATTTGAAATGAGGGATTGGTCAACTTTGGCTAAGGACTTTTATATTTTCGTGAAAGTCTGCGATTGCATGACATATATCACAGTAGGGTGCGCTAACACGTTTGACAGTTCTAGGCAGGAGAATTCACCCAAATAGTTGTTCCTGCTGCTCTAAAGGTCCATTCCCACCGGAACCGGCGCGTCTCAGGCGTCCAGAATTTTCGTTCAGAACCTTAACAAAACTATGAGACTGTTCTAACCAGACGCGCGGGACCACGCGTCCAAGAAATTTCCGAAAAAAAGTTTTGTGATGACGCGCGGTTTGCTTTACGAGATAGGAAAATCCATCCCGCGTCAAGACGCCTCGCGGCTTGCATTAACCCCCCCGCACTGAAACCTGACACCATGCGTTGCCAGATGTTCGTGCAGAGGAAGGACTGACTTTCGACATAGCTATCCGACAATTCTGACCTTCTGTGAGGACAATTGACCAAATGAATATCAAAATCTATCAGTGCACTTTCATGCTTTGTCAACCATGAAATCGAATTCATGAATGCATTTGGAGATGAATTCTCATACGATGATGAAAGTCATCCCAGTAGCCATTTATAATAGAATATAATGCTTACTAATTTAAATTATTAGTTAAAGTAGTCCTAAGGAGGACTGATGGCGTTCTCCAATCCGCAAGTGTACAAAGGCAATGCTACTGTAACCATTGGATTAATCAGTTCTTAAAAGAACTCAATGTAGCTTTCTCGTGGCAACGAATTAAAATTGATCATCTTTGGCCCAATATCTGGTAAAAATGGAAATCTTAAGACTTGTAATACTACTCATTCTTGCTGTTAATATACTAATACCATAGATTCCAAACACTGCCGTATACACGTTCAAAACAGACTTCTAATATACTGTACCGACGACAGATGCTGATAGTGGAAATAGAATAAGACAATGGTCACCATAGGTTAAGGAAATTAAAAATGGATATTATAAAACAACAAGAAACCGATGAATAAAAATTGGAAAAGTGGAGGTAAAATATGGAAATACAACTATGCTACTACACTGATTACAAGTGAACTATATCTGACACTACACTAAGTGGATAAGTGGAAAGTGGATAATGGAGGTAAACAATAGAACTACAATGACACTCTACTACACCGAAAGCAATGAAACTATACACACTATACCTAAGACTACACATGGAAAATACTATTTCTTCACTTGAATTTGTTATCGCCAGTTTCTTCATCCGTCTATAGTACTTCATGTAATTCCACATTTCTTCATTTGAATTACAATACATCGACCACTACTTCAGCTACCGATTAAGGGATATAAAACATAATACTGCAGTCCGTCAGTCATCAGCAGGTACTCGTCTAGTTGTGTTTCGACCCCTAACCTGAACACTCAAACCCAGACGAGCGGGGTCCCACACATAGTGGCTGACAAAATACTGAATAGGTAATGATATGTCTTGAAAGATATGTGACAAAGATAAATCAGACATCATTCAATTGTTGCGTTTCCCACATGTAAACAGATCCTGTCATTAAATTCATCCCATCAATAAATACAGTATGCTTTTTGCGATCCTCACATGTAAACAAATCCTGTACATCAATCTTTGCCTTTTCGATTCCCACAAGTAAACAGATCCTGTTCATCCTCGAATCTCATAAAGATGTAATCGCTGTGTGATAAATATGTAATCCGCCTTTACACAAACTTCGCCTCATACATCAAGACTTAAGAATGGGAGCTCTCTCATCTCCCGTAAGCCACGCTAAGCGCTCTGTATTCACTCTTCACCGCCCACCCCCATATGATGGCTACAAGTCATTGTTAGTCGTTTATTCACCTATGCAGCAAGGCATTAAGGAAAATGTGAGTCGTTTGTTGGTCGCGTGCCTCATTGAAATTCACAGAGTGAAGTGAATTGTCGAGCCGAGAAAAGACCATATTTGTGAAGCGATTCATTATGCCTTGTGAGAGCCTTTTCTGTGTAACTCATCAAGTCATGCTGAGAATAACCTCTAGATTTCATGATATTTAGTGTCTTGTTAGTTTTGTGTACAGCATCTTGTAACTTCGAGCATATTCTACAATATCTGACTACCTGCGACGCGAATACATGAAGGGCCATCTGTAATGGGATCATGCTCTCTGGAAAAGTCAGTTGCACCACAGAGAAAGAGAAGTCATCTACCTTGTGATATACTGAAGTTCTCAAGCTGTTCTGTGAGATTTGTATTTTCACATCAAGGTAAACTACCTCTTTATTGTTATCACCATTTCTCTCCGCCAACAAGTCAGGTGGATAAATTCTTTGAATCAACGAATTAAAGTGTTTATAATTGACAACACATATATCGTCTATGTATCTTGATGTAGGTGATAACAAGCGTGCTAAATGATATTTCTTAGTCTTTATCAAATTTTGCATAAAAATATATTCGCAGTGTAAGAGGAATAGGTCAGCTAGGAGTGGACTAGAATTTCCTCCCATTGGAATGCCTTTAATCTGCCTGAAAACTAAATTACCGAATGTGACGTAGGTCTGTGATAATAGGAAATGTATGGCTTCTTTTAACTTCTGTTTATCAAAACAGTGATAACCACTATATTTTTTCATTGAGCAAAAGGACTTATCATATCCAATGCAAATAAATTTTCTATTTGAGGAATTAAACACCAAATCCATAATAGCGAATATGTGATCTTCAATCAATTTTTGATCAAGATTCGTATATAAGGTTGAAAAATCGAAAACTTGCAATGAATGAACTTGTGTCGAATTTAATCTGTGTAGAAATTCTTGTGTGGACTTTATACTCCAGAAGCAATCGAAACCGCTGTTTCTCTTAATTGCCATACAATATCTCTGAAAATTGTCACGCAAAATACTTAAGGCTGAATTTACTTTGATGGAAAGCTTTTTCGATGTGCATTGTCGTGCTCCTGCTATGAATCTAAATTTGCATGGAGTTTTGTGAAATTTTGGAATCCAATATAATTTTGGTAATTTTCTGTCTTTTTCACAGACAGATAGTTTAAACTCGCTTTTCATAATTGTTGTGTGTTGCTCAATTACATTCTGCGCTAAAATTTGCTCTGGACCATAGGTATCATTACCCGATATGTTCGACGTGGAAATATCAATTCCCAACTCGGCTAAGAGAATTTGGAGATAAAACTTTTTGCAAATAAAGGCATAATTATTAGATGCTTTATCAACTGGCGTAATTATGACGTCATTCTGCAATTCTTTCAGATTTTTACCCATTTTGGCATTAATCTTGTGTCGATTACTGTGTGCGCGAAATCTATTCGAGGATTTCTTGGCAAGATATATTCGATCTTTAATCAGTGCCATGATTCTTGATTTCCACGCTGAGAATAAAGTAGCCTCAAGCCTCTCTTTCTTACTTATTTTTGTAATATGCTCATCTAATGAATTACTAATTTGAGTTGTTATGGCACTCCAACTAAGGCTTTTGGGGATTCTGTGTTTGGTACCAAAACTGAAGAGTTGACGTAAGTCTTCATCATCCACAATATCCAGATCACCCGTTATTACGTGACCATAATGTGGGTAAACAAAAGATTGCCTCTTGCTACATGAGCATGGATTGTTCATGATGTGCATCACATCCTGAAACTTTAGGTTATTCAAAAAACGCCCATAATTGCAAAACTTCAATGCAGTGGGTTTATCTAATTTATAGAATATTTTCGGTGGATAACGTTCTTGAATTGTGCTTGGAATTAGCTTGCACACACTGTGATCGCAGAATATAGACATGAGATTGAGTGAGTCTATTGTCTGAGATTCGAACGGGATAATTATGGTTGCTCGTTCTTTTACATTTTTGTTCTCCGAGTCTAGGTTAAGTTTATTTTGAATGTATGCTGTTAGTACAAATGTCATCATGTTTGCCTCATCCCTTGTCTTGCCTAGAATGGCTCTTAGCATAGTTTTAGGGAGAGATTTTAGATGATGATAAAACCTTGACATCCTACGCGTCTCAAAAGAATCTTGTAATTCTTGATAGGTATTGTCAAGTTCCATAATACCTGAGCTTTTTCTACCCGATTTTCTTATTCCGTGACTCCTTTTTCGTCTGCTAATCGGATAACTAAAAAATTGATCATTGGATATGGACTGCTGAGATACACATCCACCTCCCAAAACTCTATCATTCAAACCCAAGGGGTATAAGGTATTGAGCATCTTGATATGCATGTCTTCCTTGCGGTTGAGCTCTCTGTTTATCTCTTACGGTGATATGTATATATTGTCATCAACATGATCAATAATTTGCAATTCAACATCAGTCCAAGAATGATGATCTTGCTTAAAGTGATTGCTAAGATATGTGTTTAAGTGACCTTTTAATACTGAATGACGATGACCATTTAATCTACAATGTAGCGGTTGCTTTGTCTGTCCTACATATTGCATTCCACATCTGCTACATGATATAAGATAAATAACATTTCTACTTTTACAAGTAAAAACACCTGGCTGATCAAAGATAAACCGGTTGCCTGTACTGAAACTTTCGTAGCAATTTTTTTCGGTATTCAAAGATTTACAGCAAAGACATCTATTGCTACCACAAGATCTAATGTTCTTCAAAGTAGAGGGCGCTATCCACTCCTTCGCATTAACGCTGAACACTTTTCGTACCATATAAACCATGAGAAAATTTGCCAGAGCCTCGAAAAGAGCGAGGAATTTGCCGAGGTTGGACTTTCAAATTCCTGCTATCTATTGGCATTTGCGCCTAAGTGACTATGTATGATAATTATTAAGATGTGGGACAAATTAGGCATTTCGCCAGCTAGCAGAGGTCCAGTAGCGGGGTCGTGAAACCACCTGCATCTGAAGACATACTATCCAAGTAATTCTCATACGATGATGAAAGTCATCCCAGTAGCCATTTATAATAGAATATAATGCTTACTAATTTAAATTATTAGTTAAAGTAGTCCTAAGGAGGACTGATGGCGTTCTCCAATCCGCAAGTGTACAAAGGCAATGCTACTGTAACCATTGGATTAATCAGTTCTTAAAAGAACTCAATGTAGCTTTCTCGTGGCAACGAATTAAAATTGATCATCTTTGGCCCAATATCTGGTAAAAATGGAAATCTTAAGACTTGTAATACTACTCATTCTTGCTGTTAATATACTAATACCATAGATTCCAAACACTGCCGTATACACGTTCAAAACAGACTTCTAATATACTGTACCGACGACAGATGCTGATAGTGGAAATAGAATAAGACAATGGTCACCATAGGTTAAGGAAATTAAAAATGGATATTATAAAACAACAAGAAACCGATGAATAAAAATTGGAAAAGTGGAGGTAAAATATGGAAATACAACTATGCTACTACACTGATTACAAGTGAACTATATCTGACACTACACTAAGTGGATAAGTGGAAAGTGGATAATGGAGGTAAACAATAGAACTACAATGACACTCTACTACACCGAAAGCAATGAAACTATACACACTATACCTAAGACTACACATGGAAAATACTATTTCTTCACTTGAATTTGTTATCGCCAGTTTCTTCATCCGTCTATAGTACTTCATGTAATTCCACATTTCTTCATTTGAATTACAATACATCGACCACTACTTCAGCTACCGATTAAGGGATATAAAACATAATACTGCAGTCCGTCAGTCATCAGCAGGTACTCGTCTAGTTGTGTTTCGACCCCTAACCTGAACACTCAAACCCAGACGAGCGGGGTCCCACACATAGTGGCTGACAAAATACTGAATAGGTAATGATATGTCTTGAAAGATATGTGACAAAGATAAATCAGACATCATTCAATTGTTGCGTTTCCCACATGTAAACAGATCCTGTCATTAAATTCATCCCATCAATAAATACAGTATGCTTTTTGCGATCCTCACATGTAAACAAATCCTGTACATCAATCTTTGCCTTTTCGATTCCCACAAGTAAACAGATCCTGTTCATCCTCGAATCTCATAAAGATGTAATCGCTGTGTGATAAATATGTAATCCGCCTTTACACAAACTTCGCCTCATACATCAAGACTTAAGAATGGGAGCTCTCTCATCTCCCGTAAGCCACGCTAAGCGCTCTGTATTCACTCTTCACCGCCCACCCCCATATGATGGCTACAAGTCATTGTTAGTCGTTTATTCACCTATGCAGCAAGGCATTAAGGAAAATGTGAGTCGTTTGTTGGTCGCGTGCCTCATTGAAATTCACAGAGTGAAGTGAATTGTCGAGCCGAGAAAAGACCATATTTGTGAAGCGATTCATTATGCCTTGTGAGAGCCTTTTCTGTGTAACTCATCAAGTCATGCTGAGAATAACCTCTAGATTTCATGATATTTAGTGTCTTGTTAGTTTTGTGTACAGCATCTTGTAACTTCGAGCATATTCTACAATATCTGACTACCTGCGACGCGAATACATGAAGGGCCATCTGTAATGGGATCATGCTCTCTGGAAAAGTCAGTTGCACCACAGAGAAAGAGAAGTCATCTACCTTGTGATATACTGAAGTTCTCAAGCTGTTCTGTGAGATTTGTATTTTCACATCAAGGTAAACTACCTCTTTATTGTTATCACCATTTCTCTCCGCCAACAAGTCAGGTGGATAAATTCTTTGAATCAACGAATTAAAGTGTTTATAATTGACAACACATATATCGTCTATGTATCTTGATGTAGGTGATAACAAGCGTGCTAAATGATATTTCTTAGTCTTTATCAAATTTTGCATAAAAATATATTCGCAGTGTAAGAGGAATAGGTCAGCTAGGAGTGGACTAGAATTTCCTCCCATTGGAATGCCTTTAATCTGCCTGAAAACTAAATTACCGAATGTGACGTAGGTCTGTGATAATAGGAAATGTATGGCTTCTTTTAACTTCTGTTTATCAAAAACAGTGATAACCACTATATTTTTTCATTGAGCAAAAGGACTTATCATATCCAATGCAAATAAATTTTCTATTTGAGGAATTAAACACCAAATCCATAATAGCGAATATGTGATCTTCAATCAATTTTTGATCAAGATTCGTATATAAGGTTGAAAAATCGAAAACTTGCAATGAATGAACTTGTGTCGAATTTAATCTGTGTAGAAATTCTTGTGTGGACTTTATACTCCAGAAGCAATCGAAACCGCTGTTTCTCTTAATTGCCATACAATATCTCTGAAAATTGTCACGCAAAATACTTAAGGCTGAATTTACTTTGATGGAAAGCTTTTTCGATGTGCATTGTCGTGCTCCTGCTATGAATCTAAATTTGCATGGAGTTTTGTGAAATTTTGGAATCCAATATAATTTTGGTAATTTTCTGTCTTTTTCACAGACAGATAGTTTAAACTCGCTTTTCATAATTGTTGTGTGTTGCTCAATTACATTCTGCGCTAAAATTTGCTCTGGACCATAGGTATCATTACCCGATATGTTCGACGTGGAAATATCAATTCCCAACTCGGCTAAGAGAATTTGGAGATAAAACTTTTTGCAAATAAAGGCATAATTATTAGATGCTTTATCAACTGGCGTAATTATGACGTCATTCTGCAATTCTTTCAGATTTTTACCCATTTTGGCATTAATCTTGTGTCGATTACTGTGTGCGCGAAATCTATTCGAGGATTTCTTGGCAAGATATATTCGATCTTTAATCAGTGCCATGATTCTTGATTTCCACGCTGAGAATAAAGTAGCCTCAAGCCTCTCTTTCTTACTTATTTTTGTAATATGCTCATCTAATGAATTACTAATTTGAGTTGTTATGGCACTCCAACTAAGGCTTTTGGGGATTCTGTGTTTGGTACCAAAACTGAAGAGTTGACGTAAGTCTTCATCATCCACAATATCCAGATCACCCGTTATTACGTGACCATAATGTGGGTAAACAAAAGATTGCCTCTTGCTACATGAGCATGGATTGTTCATGATGTGCATCACATCCTGAAACTTTAGGTTATTCAAAAAACGCCCATAATTGCAAAACTTCAATGCAGTGGGTTTATCTAATTTATAGAATATTTTCGGTGGATAACGTTCTTGAATTGTGCTTGGAATTAGCTTGCACACACTGTGATCGCAGAATATAGACATGAGATTGAGTGAGTCTATTGTCTGAGATTCGAACGGGATAATTATGGTTGCTCGTTCTTTTACATTTTTGTTCTCCGAGTCTAGGTTAAGTTTATTTTGAATGTATGCTGTTAGTACAAATGTCATCATGTTTGCCTCATCCCTTGTCTTGCCTAGAATGGCTCTTAGCATAGTTTTAGGGAGAGATTTTAGATGATGATAAAACCTTGACATCCTACGCGTCTCAAAAGAATCTTGTAATTCTTGATAGGTATTGTCAAGTTCCATAATACCTGAGCTTTTTTCTACCCGATTTTCTTATTCCGTGACTCCTTTTTCGTCTGCTAATCGGATAACTAAAAAATTGATCATTGGATATGGACTGCTGAGATACACATCCACCTCCCAAAACTCTATCATTCAAACCCAAGGGGTATAAGGTATTGAGCATCTTGATATGCATGTCTTCCTTGCGGTTGAGCTCTCTGTTTATCTCTTCCGGTGATATGTATATATTGTCATCAACATGATCAATAATTTGCAATTCAACATCAGTCCAAGAATGATGATCTTGCTTAAAGTGATTGCTAAGATATGTGTTTAAGTGACCTTTTAATACTGAATGACGATGACCATTTAATCTACAATGTAGCGGTTGCTTTGTCTGTCCTACATATTGCATTCCACATCTGCTACATGATATAAGATAAATAACATTTCTACTTTTACAAGTAAAAACACCTGGCTGATCAAAGTTAAACCGGTTGCCTGTACTGAAACTTTCGTAGCAATTTTTTTCGGTATTCAAAGATTTACAGCAAAGACATCTATTGCTACCACAAGATCTAATGTTCTTCAAAGTAGAGGGCGCTATCCACTCCTTCGCATTAACGCTGAACACTTTTCGTACCATATAAACCATGAGAAAATTTGCCAGAGCCTCGAAAAGAGCGAGGAATTTGCCGAGGTTGGACTTTCAAATTCCTGCTATCTATTGGCATTTGCGCCTAAGTGACTATGTATGATAATTATTAAGATGTGGGACAAATTAGGCATTTCGCCAGCTAGCAGAGGTCCAGTAGCGGGTCGTGAAACCACCTGCATCTGAAGACATACTATCCAAGTAATTCTCATACGATGATGAAAGTCATCCCAGTAGCCATTTATAATAGAATATAATGCTTACTAATTTAAATTATTAGTTAAAGTAGTCCTAAGGAGGACTGATGGCGTTCTCCAATCCGCAAGTGTACAAAGGCAATGCTACTGTAACCATTGGATTAATCAGTTCTTAAAAGAACTCAATGTAGCTTTCTCGTGGCAACGAATTAAAATTGATCATCTTTGGCCCAATATCTGGTAAAAATGGAAATCTTAAGACTTGTAATACTACTCATTCTTGCTGTTAATATACTAATACCATAGATTCCAAACACTGCCGTATACACGTTCAAAACAGACTTCTAATATACTGTACCGACGACAGATGCTGATAGTGGAAATAGAATAAGACAATGGTCACCATAGGTTAAGGAAATTAAAAATGGATATTATAAAACAACAAGAAACCGATGAATAAAAATTGGAAAAGTGGAGGTAAAATATGGAAATACAACTATGCTACTACACTGATTACAAGTGAACTATATCTGACACTACACTAAGTGGATAAGTGGAAAGTGGATAATGGAGGTAAACAATAGAACTACAATGACACTCTACTACACCGAAAGCAATGAAACTATACACACTATACCTAAGACTACACATGGAAAATACTATTTCTTCACTTGAATTTGTTATCGCCAGTTTCTTCATCCGTCTATAGTACTTCATGTAATTCCACATTTCTTCATTTGAATTACAATACATCGACCACTACTTCAGCTACCGATTAAGGGATATAAAACATAATACTGCAGTCCGTCAGTCATCAGCAGGTACTCGTCTAGTTGTGTTTCGACCCCTAACCTGAACACTCAAACACAGACGAGCGGGGTCCCACACATAGTGGCTGACAAAATACTGAATAGGTAATGATATGTCTTGAAAGATATGTGACAAAGATAAATCAGACATCATTCAATTGTTGCGTTTCCCACATGTAAACAGATCCTGTCATTAAATTCATCCCATCAATAAATACAGTATGCTTTTTGCGATCCTCACATGTAAACAAATCCTGTACATCAATCTTTGCCTTTTCGATTCCCACAAGTAAACAGATCCTGTTCATCCTCGAATCTCATAAAGATGTAATCGCTGTGTGATAAATATGTAATCCGCCTTTACACAAACTTCGCCTCATACATCAAGACTTAAGAATGGGAGCTCTCTCATCTCCCGTAAGCCACGCTAAGCGCTCTGTATTCACTCTTCACCGCCCACCCCCATATGATGGCTACAAGTCATTGTTAGTCGTTTATTCACCTATGCAGCAAGGCATTAAGGAAAATGTGAGTCGTTTGTTGGTCGCGTGCCTCATTGAAATTCACAGAGTGAAGTGAATTGTCGAGCCGAGAAAAGACCATATTTGTGAAGCGATTCATTATGCCTTGTGAGAGCCTTTTCTGTGTAACTCATCAAGTCATGCTGAGAATAACCTCTAGATTTCATGATATTTAGTGTCTTGTTAGTTTTGTGTACAGCATCTTGTAACTTCGAGCATATTCTACAATATCTGACTACCTGCGACGCGAATACATGAAGGGCCATCTGTAATGGGATCATGCTCTCTGGAAAAGTCAGTTGCACCACAGAGAAAGAGAAGTCATCTACCTTGTGATATACTGAAGTTCTCAAGCTGTTCTGTGAGATTTGTATTTTCACATCAAGGTAAACTACCTCTTTATTGTTATCACCATTTCTCTCCGCCAACAAGTCAGGTGGATAAATTCTTTGAATCAACGAATTAAAGTGTTTATAATTGACAACACATATATCGTCTATGTATCTTGATGTAGGTGATAACAAGCGTGCTAAATGATATTTCTTAGTCTTTATCAAATTTTGCATAAAAATATATTCGCAGTGTAAGAGGAATAGGTCAGCTAGGAGTGGACTAGAATTTCCTCCCATTGGAATGCCTTTAATCTGCCTGAAAACTAAATTACCGAATGTGACGTAGGTCTGTGATAATAGGAAATGTATGGCTTCTTTTAACTTCTGTTTATCAAAACAGTGATAACCACTATATTTTTTCATTGAGCAAAAGGACTTATCATATCCAATGCAAATAAATTTTCTATTTGAGGAATTAAACACCAAATCCATAATAGCGAATATGTGATCTTCAATCAATTTTTGATCAAGATTCGTATATAAGGTTGAAAAATCGAAAACTTGCAATGAATGAACTTGTGTCGAATTTAATCTGTGTAGAAATTCTTGTGTGGACTTTATACTCCAGAAGCAATCGAAACCGCTGTTTCTCTTAATTGCCATACAATATCTCTGAAAATTGTCACGCAAAATACTTAAGGCTGAATTTACTTTGATGGAAAGCTTTTTCGATGTGCATTGTCGTGCTCCTGCTATGAATCTAAATTTGCATGGAGTTTTGTGAAATTTTGGAATCCAATATAATTTTGGTAATTTTCTGTCTTTTTCACAGACAGATAGTTTAAACTCGCTTTTCATAATTGTTGTGTGTTGCTCAATTACATTCTGCGCTAAAATTTGCTCTGGACCATAGGTATCATTACCCGATATGTTCGACGTGGAAATATCAATTCCCAACTCGGCTAAGAGAATTTGGAGATAAAACTTTTTGCAAATAAAGGCATAATTATTAGATGCTTTATCAACTGGCGTAATTATGACGTCATTCTGCAATTCTTTCAGATTTTTACCCATTTTGGCATTAATCTTGTGTCGATTACTGTGTGCGCGAAATCTATTCGAGGATTTCTTGGCAAGATATATTCGATCTTTAATCAGTGCCATGATTCTTGATTTCCACGCTGAGAATAAAGTAGCCTCAAGCTCTCTTTCTTACTTATTTTTGTAATATGCTCATCTAATGAATTACTAATTTGAGTTGTTATGGCACTCCAACTAAGGCTTTTGGGGATTCTGTGTTTGGTACCAAAACTGAAGAGTTGACGTAAGTCTTCATCATCCACAATATCCAGATCACCCGTTATTACGTGACCATAATGTGGGTAAACAAAAGATTGCCTCTTGCTACATGAGCATGGATTGTTCATGATGTGCATCACATCCTGAAACTTTAGGTTATTCAAAAAACGCCCATAATTGCAAAACTTCAATGCAGTGGGTTTATCTAATTTATAGAATATTTTCGGTGGATAACGTTCTTGAATTGTGCTTGGAATTAGCTTGCACACACTGTGATCGCAGAATATAGACATGAGATTGAGTGAGTCTATTGTCTGAGATTCGAACGGGATAATTATGGTTGCTCGTTCTTTTACATTTTTGTTCTCCGAGTCTAGGTTAAGTTTATTTTGAATGTATGCTGTTAGTACAAATGTCATCATGTTTGCCTCATCCCTTGTCTTGCCTAGAATGGCTCTTAGCATAGTTTTAGGGAGAGATTTTAGATGATGATAAAACCTTGACATCCTACGCGTCTCAAAAGAATCTTGTAATTCTTGATAGGTATTGTCAAGTTCCATAATACCTGAGCTTTTTCTACCCGATTTTCTTATTCCGTGACTCCTTTTTCGTCTGCTAATCGGATAACTAAAAAATTGATCATTGGATATGGACTGCTGAGATACACATCCACCTCCCAAAACTCTATCATTCAAACCCAAGGGGTATAAGGTATTGAGCATCTTGATATGCATGTCTTCCTTGCGGTTGAGCTCTCTGTTTATCTCTTCCGGTGATATGTATATATTGTCATCAACATGATCAATAATTTGCAATTCAACATCAGTCCAAGAATGATGATCTTGCTTAAAGTGATTGCTAAGATATGTGTTTAAGTGACCTTTTAATACTGAATGACGATGACCATTTAATCTACAATGTAGCGGTTGCTTTGTCTG